>APFE030033810.1:12519-38100 GCA_000404065.3 Pinus taeda
CTTTCCTAGAGTATAAATGCAACAGCTGGATTTATCCTATCACAAGATAAGCTACTTGTTTGGTTTTGTAGTCTTGGAGAGTTAATTACTCACCTACTCCAAGACACTAGCTTGATCTATATTGGTGCTTCAGAGCCCTAGTAAAAAGAAAAATTTGTAAGTTGATTTTACTTTAAGCATTGATTTTATGGCTTTTCTTTAAGACAAAAGGTAGTGGAGATGAAACTGATGATGTGTAAACTCGACTCAAATCCACTAAAAAGATGCACCTAGGATGATTTACACTACTTTTCTTTTTCAATGAATTCCTTAATTAAGAGAGTTGGAGAATGCAAACTTTTGATAAAAGCAACTTTCTTAATAAATAATCAAAGAAACAATCTCTTTATCTTTTCCAAGCACACAACACATGACCACTCATTACTTGCATGAAAAATCCTTTCTCTTTCAAAAACTTCAAATGCTACTTAAAACAAACTTCGCAAAGGAGAACTTTTTGTATTTTTCCTATCTAATAAAGCATGTAAAACTAATCTAATCAAAAGCAAATTCAAGATTATAAAAATCTATGAAAAACTCACTTAAAAGCAACTTAAAAGGAAATTTACCTAAAAGTAAATCTAAAGAGGCAAAATCCTACTAAGATGATTCCGGGATGTTTTACTCGGCAACAATCAAACCAAGGACTAGTTCATGCAGAATCATAAACCAGTCAAAACAAAAAATCAAACTCTTTTTGTTCTTTTCTTAAGAAAGAAATTCACAACTTCAATCAACAAGCTACTTTGAAATTCCGCAAAGAGACAACACAAAGGTAGGTTGCTCACACAGGTAGACTTTACGACAGGTCTGACTCCTAAGAAGATTGAAAAAACCAGAGAGATCCAAGGTTTGACAACTTCTAAAGTCGAAGTCACTACAGGACCAATGCAAAAATCAAAACCCTAAGGCGAGAACTTCTATGAATTTCACTAAAACTCTTGACGTTAACGAAACAAGTTCAGGTGAATATCTCTGACAGATAACCAGTGGATCTGGGCAGTAAAGACTAATGAAAGACAAAATCTAAAGGAAAAAATGGATAAAATGGAAATTTTCTCAATTTTGACAGGGTACGCAGGCAACCTGTTTGCACAGGTGCGTCCACGCTCTGTGTACAAAGGTACAGTGCGTACAGGTACGCACTGTGCCTAACTCAGAGGGTGCGTACTACTGAAAAATTAAGAAAAACTAAATTCTAACTTAACTCTAAGCTAGCCCACCCAAATACACAGTCAAACCATCAAAAACCAAAAAAGAAATGACTCTTTTCAGATCAAAGTGTCACTCAAAGGAAAAATCAATCACATCAATGGACTCCCCAGTGGAGTCGCCAATTTGTCATGCGGAAAGAGTTAATCTTGCGGACAAAACCAACCTCCCTAGAAGCCTAAGACTTTCTAGTGACAAACAAGACAATTAAGAGCAATCCTTCTCTAAACATGCATTTATCACACGAGAAATCAAGTGTTTTAGATCCTACTTGTAGTCCAACGCTATTGTAGTAGTCTAGCCTCGTCGATCCAGATGAGCTCCTCCTTCACTTCGAAACCTGCATTCACTAACAATCAAACGATTACATAGCACCTGAATATCCCATAAAATAAAAAATATTCAACATATAGACCAAGGAGTATATGAAACAACTCATTAATAACAAATTGTTGAGAAGAATGGACTTATTTGTATTAATAGGAAACAAAAGAAACCATTACAACCTGAGCCTTGGTGTTGTGCAAGTTCCTCCCAGGGTCCAACAAGAGTTTTCCTTTACTTTGATAAACTCACCCACTTCCAAATGAAACAAGAAAGGATGGTAATCTCTCCTCACAAGCTTCTACAAGGAAGTCCTAATTCCAGCAGCATCTACCCTTTGGAATGTTCAGCTTTCAACCTCCCCTCCTTTGGACCAATGCCTGTATTTATAATGTTCTAGAGGAAGTTAATCAGGTCCAACATCAATGGGATAAGCCCCTCTTTTGGATGGGGTAGCTCCTCTCTTGATGGTATAAGTTCCTCTTTCATAGGGATGCATGAACCATCTGGAGGCACTCAATACACGTCAAACAACCTTCTAGAATGCTCTATAAATGACCACAAGTAACTTTTTTAAGATGAAACTCGCGCCTTTTGACCTTTACAGGAGTACGCACCATCCCTTGACTTACAGAGCGTACAAGTACGCAGGTACAATGAGCTTGGGATGCATACACACAGGCAAGGTAGAGAGAACCTGCGTACCCAGAGATAAACATGATTTTAATGACTTTCTCTTTCTTGAAGTTTGACATGGAGAGAAGAGGTATAAGGCTTGACAAGGAGGATAGTATGACTGTTGATGGAGCCATACTAACTGTAGATAGTCATGGTGACAAATTTTAGTGTAACACTTCAGCTCCTCGGTAACCTCTTCTGCTCTGCATTACGCCAAATATCAATAAATGCGCATAATTTATTTTTCGCACAACAACATTTCAATCCAAGTATTCAATGATTTGATATACTTACCCCATGGTCCTTGGAGAAAGCGCCTTTCTCCTTCATTATAACTCACAGTTGTGTCTATCGCGAACTCAGTGATAAATCCACATATTACCCGATCCAACCAGTGATCTACTGCACGTGTGATTTTTTCTTCAGTTTCTTCTAGCCTGTGAACCAATTTTGGAGTCCACATAATAGGTTGATCTAGTCTGCACCTTCCCATGCTATCATCTAACCTCGTGATCCACTCATACAACTCTATCATAAATTTTGCGAAGAAGATCTTGTGGATATCTATGTATATGTAACGATCCAACCACTCTTCCTCCAATATCCGTGGGTTTCTGTTTTCCTGAACCACGAATTCATGAAGCTTTTGATCCAACCAATCTTCAAGCTATTTCTTTGTAGGGTTCCAGTGTTCTGACATCAGACATCCCTTAGGAAGATCCCGGTCCTGGCAACGGAACCATTTTTTGGCTTATATTGGCCTGACCCAGGTTCGGAAGAGTTATTTAGCCAAATAAATCCCACAGCTACTGACCCTTTCAGCAACAGCCCATGGAGTGCAGACTGAGGTCTCACCCAAGGTAGCAGAGGAGGGTGCTAGAACTAGGTTTCCACACCCTTGGGATGTCTTGATGTGGTATGGAGGGTTTGCGTGCCGTTATGGGGCCTCGTGCCACTCTGCTCCCGCGTAGATCCAGAACAGACCAAGTCCTTAATGCTACTTATTTAATGGGTCGTTATAGATCAAATCTATTTTTTACAGTATTTAAGCAAACATTTAATAGAGATAACCAGTTCATGCACCCAAAAAAGATTTAGATTTGCATAGACTCTTAACATAAGCATAAACGCACATATCACACAGAAATATCAACCATAAATTAACCAGATCCACAATATTTTAGATTCAACACAGTATTCCAGAACCAACTTATATGTATTCAACTCTTTCACCAATACATCCATATCTGCCCTGCACACTCAGCTACAGGGGTCTGCGCACACAGCTGCAGACTCTACTAGGCCTCTGCGCACACAACTGTAGAGCCTCTATCTACCCACCAACACTCTTGACTCGATCTCATAGACACTCCAAAACTTCTTGCCTCATAAACCCATTACAATTTAGATCAATAATGCATAAAACTAAATGCCTCCTAACCATAGAGCCTTGCTCTATTTAAACATTTCCATGGTCCACGAACCATGGGTAGGCCGAATCACTTTACATTATTTTTGGGTGGACAACCCTTTGACTTGATTCATTACACTTCACACTCCATGCATCTTGCAGAGTCTTTACCATATATTTACCCAAAATTTCGGCCTTTGGGCCCCAAAACTGTTACACGGGGCTTCTGCTATCCAACAATGTTCGACAATGATCTCGAGTCACATTTTAGCTCTTTTCTTGACTCGTAAAACTCATATGAAAAGATTGCCAAGTATTTTTCCCTTTTGACTCATAAAAGAGAATAAAATGGGGGGTCCGCTTTCAAGCTCTTTTCCGACCCTTTAAAAACGAAAAGATAACCAAGCCCTTGTCATTTTAAACTCGTTAAGGGATGCAAAATGTCATGTGCCCAATATAAGTTTACCCATTTTTTCGGGCTGGGATGTACTATTTATGGAAAAGGTACTCCTTGACTGAAATGGTGAAGCGGTTCTCTCAGGTATTTTTTTCTACCTTTTCGGGTTCGAAAGACACAAACATATGAAAAGGGACCATGTGGAGTTTTCTTTCCATGTCTTTTTCAAACTCTCTAAACATGAAAAAGATACTGAGTTACACCTTTATCAGACTTGTTAAAATATTAAATGACATCGAATTCGTCACCATGATGAACATGGGCTTCTCCTTCCTAGGGCTCATTAAACTTACTAGGTCAAATTCATCCGAAGGATGAACTTACAGTGCAAGCATATGCTATCCACTTCAAGTTTGTGATTAAAAAATAATTGGGTACCTGCCAGAAATGGTGGAGGAAAATTTGGAAATCTAATTAGTTGTGTCGGTAGCTCACTCCTGAACATGACACTTTCTGCTTTGTGTTGGGTTGGGATATCCTCCTTTGTATCGTTGACCTTCCTGGGAGGGTTGTTCATTTTTTCCTTTGATTTGATCTCTACCACGTCATCATGACCATAGATCCTATGGATCCAAAAGCTACCAAACTTCTAGTCGTGTCACCAATATGTTCAAGAGTTGTCTTTCTACAGTTACACTTACCTCTGATTCTCTATATCATCCAAAATTATTTTGCATCCTTTTGTCTCGTATCAATGATGTGGGATACATTATGGCCCTCCTTCGACATCGTTGCTTCCTACTGACTTCAACTCATTATCCCGGAAGTTGACTGAGAGAATCCTTTCTAGTACCTTAGAGCTTCCATGCCCTAATGGAAAGTTTTTCGCACTCGACGACAAGTTCACATCATTGGCTTTCGATCGAGTGATTTCATGGGTGTTCGACTTCAGTTCCTCTATTCACATTCCATGGATTGTGTTGATAGTACCTTGAGGACCATTGTCATTATTGGTGGTTTCTCTCATGCTTGTTAACAATTTACATCATTGACTGGTAATCAAGCGACTTTCTAGCATGTTCGATGTCAACACATCTATTCACATGTTAGAATTTGTACTTTGATCGGGTCATGTTGGAGTGCAAGACCGTGGGCTTAGATCACAAAATTCTAGGTTGCAGAGTGATGTGACATGGTTATGTTGATATACATGTCTCTTTTATATGGATGGTTGTGACCATACCATGAGTTATCATATGTGATCCTTTTCATTATTGGATGGTTGTGACCATACCTTGGTTTCATTATGATCCTCTTTAATGGATGGTTGTGCCCAAACTTGGATCCATTTACATGATAATTCTCTGGATGGCTGCATCCATACCATGATTCATGTATCATTTGATAGAGTTCTCAGTTATGTGTATTTATTTATACTTTCTTGTAGGTTTTCTGATGGCAGACTATGGTTCCCCTCTCTGATTCATAAAGCATTTCATCCCTCACTCTAGTTTTGCCTTCACGCTTTAGGGGGCATCTGTTACAAAAAAAAATTTCACTGTCCCTGTACTCCTCATTCCTTGATCCTGGAGGACCTCTACGGTGAACCCTACATGTTTTTCCTTCATGAAGAAACTCCCATTGTGTCCCTCTTCATGAGCAGAACAATTCCCTTTTGCACCATTTCCCCAAAATCTTCTGTTTTTCCCAGTTTACATGACCAAAACTAATGGCATTTCTCCTCCTTGCACTGATATGTGGTGATTAAAATTGTCCCTAGCACCGAATGGAGCGATTGAGATTTGTTCCAGTTGCGCTGGTCCTCTTATGGAATGTTTTTTAAATAAGGAGTTGAAGCTTCCAGCTCTAGAAGCTTCATAACGGAATTCTAGTAAATGGTTTGGCCAGATGGGGTCTAGGATTTCAGTTTGGGATCCTTTCCCCTATAAGGATGGAAATACCTCAAGATATAAGACCTTCTCCCATGAGAAGAGGATCCATCTCCCATCCATTCATGCTATATAAACCTCCATTTTTCCCAAGCACAATCTAGTGTTGCAGTGTTAATGTTGATGTGCTAGTGCTAATTAATTTTGGAGTAAACAACAAGTTATTCATAGTTGTAGCTCTCTAGTTGTGTGAGGGAGAAGTGTGAATTTTGTTTATTGTGAAGCCTAAAGGGAAGAGCCTTAAAACTACTATTGTTGAGGCCATCATGGAATGATAGCAGAAGTGTGTGGGAACCTGGTTTTGTCGGAGGAGAACAACAACGTTAAGGCAATGGTTGTAATCTCTTCTTAATTCAATATATATGCAACTATCAACTTATTTCCTACATGATGTGTCATCTTACATGTTCATGGCCTAATGTTTCTTGACTTGTTAAGTAGGCTAAATTACAATTTGTCTATTATCACGATTGTTATTTGTTGTTGTTTACTTGTTTCAGGTGTTTGAAGAAAGAAGCGAGAGATAGCTAGAGCAAGCAAGAAAGGACATCATCAAATGAGATAAACATACTAAGAGGTAGGCCCTCTTAATTGGTTCTAACCTAAGGAAATCTTCCATAGGATGTATCAGTTGTGGCTAGACCCATTATTGGGCTAGAGGAATTGTTTGTGTCTGCACTCATAATTTTACTTCACCACACCATCTTTCTAGTCATCTTTGATATTATTTATGCAAGGTATATCATGTCAGCTAAACCAAATCATAATAAACCAACATACCTTAGCATAGTTTGGGGAGGATATCACATTTGCAAGATCAAAAAATCAATGTAATGCATGTATAACATAGTCACAACATCATATAGAAATATAACTCATACACATATAACCTTATAGCCAACATTCTAGTTAGAATCCAATCGCCGATGCATGAGCATGTCAACCACACATACCATGAACTCATGCATGATGGCATCAATCATAGCAATGTACGTAGGCAATGCACAACCATAAATGTAGACGATACACTGGCACATATGTGAACAACACACAAGCCTAAACATGGACCACACACACACATAAACACATATAATCAAGCAGAAACAAGTAATACTTGTAACAACAGGTGGAAACATGTAAGCAATCATACAAGAATGATACATGTAAGTGACATATAAAAACATGTAACCGGTGAGATACTCACAATGATGCACTCCACAACAACACCATCAAATTCCACATGGTAACATCACTACAACCATGATCAACACCATGCAAATGCAACAAGCACGTGGTCTCACAACACAAGAAACACATATGGAACTGACCTAGTGCATGGCCAACACACCCAACTCATCCAGTCCGAGAGGTGAACGATGCTCTGATACCACTTTGCAATACCCTCCTCCCACATCTACCCAAGTAACAGGACAAGCTGGGTAAACATGTGACGAGAGGCCACTATGATATGATTCGACCTCCTCAGTCACATTAAGAAAGTGGAACTGATGGAAGCACACCATACAAACCTTCAAGATCAACATTAGGATCCTTAGGAACCATCCCAACATTTTTTCCAATTAGCTCTTGGGTCCTATTGAGATTTTATACCACTTGACCCACAGACGCTCCCATGATATGGGCATGACAACATCAAGGAGGTTCTAGATGCTCTCATGACAAGGCATGCCAACATCCAAGGACTAAATTGCACAGTACTGTGCCAATGTCCTCAAAATTTGAGCCACCTTTTTAGGTCCAGAGCCCAAGTCACTACCTAGAATTGAATGAAACTCTCAGAACGACAAGATAACAAGGAAATGACAATACAAATGAAATTACTTGAATAAGACCTTAACTGGACCCCTACTAACAATGATAGGAATTTCATCAAACATATCACGCACATGTAATCTACAGGTGTATCTAATATATCTAAGCATAGGGGTCTCATACTCATCTGAGACTCACTAAGAAGCATTGATGCCTCAACACATTAGCTTCCATTTCATCCATTAGGTCATAGATACATTGTTCACTAATTTACAAGTAAAAATATGATGGGAGTCATACATAGCTACTGTCATAAAACACATACATAACCAACATAATAACAACATAAATACCCAGGAAATCACAACCATATGATCCACATACAAACCAATATAATACTCATAAAACGACAAGGAGAAATAACCTCATATTATTGATGCAAAGGCCAAATAGTTGTGGGACTTGAATGAACCACCTAATCGTAGACATGGTTGAGCTAGAACTCTCTTCAACCAGTCACCCCCATGCCATATTCCAAGAATGAATGTGGGATCTCATAAAAAACATCAATCCAAAACCATCCAGTCCAACCACCTCAACCATCAAACAATGATCACATCTCATGGTCAGGCATCACCAAACCATCATCAGATTGGTCTCTATCCAAGCCTTCCAGGGCTCTAGAGCATTTGTTCCAACTAATGCTCCAAGACTAGTAACTCAACCCACACATGCTATCGAGATCTAGAGAGTTTGTCCAACAAAGGCTCCAGGACTAGTAAATTAGCCTCAACAGTCCATTTTATGGTGGACGTTTTTCAGCATGTTGTTTAGTGATCTAATTATTTCTGCTAGATTAGATATAAATCTTCTAAGAAAATTAATTTTTCCTAAGAAAGCTTGTAACTCTTTAATGTCCCTAGGGTGTTGTATTTGTAAGATGGATTCTATTCTTGCAGGGTCTATTCTTATACCATATTTTTAAATTATTTGACCTAACAACTTTCCTTCTTCTAACCCAAACAAGGGCTTTTTGGGGTTCAAGGAGATTCCAAATTTCCTGCATTTAATAAACTTGTCTTAGATGATCCAAATATTGATTGTTAGATTTTGAAAACACGGTAATATCATCTGATATATCACAAGGAAGTCATGAATTTCTTTTGCAAAGGCTATATCCATAGCCCTCTGGAAAGTGGCTCCTGCATTCATTAGCCCAAAAGGCATTTTCACATACATAAATGTGCCCCAAGGAGTAGTAAAGGTAGTTTTGGGTTGGTCATCAGGATGAACCAAGATTTGATTGTAACCAGAAAACCCATCCAACAATGAGATTTTGGTTGATCCAAATACTCTCTCTAAAATGTGGTCCATTTTGGGGAGAGGGTAATTGTCTTTTAGTGACACTTTGTTGAGGTTTCTTGAGATCCACACAGAGTCTGTTCTCACTATTTTTCTTTCTAGTTGGCACCAAGTTTGAGACCCAATCAGAAAATCTGATTGGTGCAATTATTTTGGCATCATACATCCTCTGAATTTCTTTTAAATTGCAGGTAATAAGACAGGATTGATCCTTATAAGCTTTTGTTTGAAAGGTTTTTGATTTTATTTAATAGGAATCGTGTGTTAGATGATGTTGGTGTCATAGGATTTAAGGTCCTCATAACTCTAAGCAAAGACATCCCGAAACTCTTTCAACAACTCAATGTATTTCACTTTTTCAGTTGGAGGTAATGATTTTGAAAGTTTGATCAGTTTAGGGTTTTCATCGGTGCTTATATTACATTCCTCTATATCAAACCTTAATGGTTCCATTTTAGGTGTCCTAGGAACATCATTTGAATCAAATAAATCTTCCAGAGGGGTTAATCCCTTTGGTAAGAAGTTATCCTTGAGAATAATTACTTCGATTTCTTCACTAATTGTTTCATTAATCTCAATTTTCTCTAAGTTATCTACATCTGATTTAGTAAATTTAGTTGGGTTGACTCTATCTAGTTCTTCACCTTCTATCTCATTTATTTCTATCTTATCCTTAGTGTCAGGATCTATGGATGTATCAGTATCTATATTGTTATTTACAAAAAGCTCTGAAATTAAAAAGTTATTTATCTGTTTATCATTAGAAAATATTTTCCAATTCTTCAAATTATCCGGAATTGCAGGTCTGTGCCTAACTTTAGCAGTGTATTGATGGTTAGGTTGGAAGGGTAATTTGCAGGTGCTAGAAAACATTGCTAAACAATGGGCTTGCATATTATGTTTTCTACGGATTACTGCAAGCTTTGTTTCTAGGAAAGTGTTAAGTATTTCTACAATAGTTCCCCTATAACAACTTAATCTAGGGTCCTTTGTCATATATACACCATCAATCTATTTTACAATTAGTTTCGAGTCTCCCATTACAGAAACTATTTTAGCTCCTAGATTCCTAGCTAGCTTAAGACCTAAAATTAATGCTTCATACTCAGCCATATTATTGGTACATTTAAAATTCAATATATATGCATGGCCTTCTGAGTGATTACTTTCCAAATTATATATCCATACTCCTGCTCCTACTCCTAACCTATTGACTGATCCATCAAATTCTAAATGCCATAATATCTCATGATCATAATTTTCACTATCTAGTGTAACAAAATTTTCATCATTTATAGCAATTTCACCATTTTGTTCATTGAAAAGTTCTGTAGTTTGGTTAGTTTTATTTTGTGTAAAAATTGTAATTTTTTTTGGTTCTGTATTAGTACTATCTGAAATTTCTTCTTATGTTTGATCAAAATTATATTGGATAAAAGAATCTATATCTGAGCGTATGGAGTAGATGGGGATGTTTTGAGGTCGATCCTGGCTACTTACCATATATTTCATTAAGGTTTCACGGTATAGTTTCTTAGGTTGTCCAAAAACAGAGATTGTTGCATATGACATATATAGTTGTAAGGATTCATGAAGTTTGGCTCCCCATGATCTGGATAACAACATGCCATACTTTGGTGGGATGTCAGCAACTACAATATCCATAAGGATGCTTTTGGCAGGATATTGGACTAAAGTGACACACAGGTCTTTGATCAATCCTAGACATTGTACCTGACTGGAGTCAAATGAGAATAAGTCTTTGTAAGGCCTTGTAATGTCTAGGTTTAATTTTTCCATCACTAATTTGGGCATTAAGTTGTGAGAGGCCCCAGAATCCAACATTGCATTGTGTAGAATTTTTTCATGGATACTAAGGCTGATGTAAAAAGGTGGAACTCCTCCTTCTAATGGTTTGCCATTAACATTTGGACCAACTATAAGTTTTGGTTGGTCATCAAAAAAGTGGATTGAATCCTCATTTTCACCAATGTTTAAGTTTTGGTTTATCTGTGATTTGTAAGTTTCATTCTTGATTAGTTCTGTTAAAGGAACTGAAATCTTTAGCTTTGTTATCTCTGCTCCAAAATTGAATGGAAAAGAGACTTTTTTGTTTGAAGGTTTTGAATTTTTGTGGCAGGGACTTGGGTAGGCTTGTCTTCTTTTCCTTTATTGAGGATCTCCTTACGTGGATTTTCAAATTTGATGTTTTGAGCTTTTTCCACTGGTTCCTTAGGTGGAATTGAAGTGGATGGAAGATCAACAGAAGTTTGATCAGAGGTTATGTCTACAATTGTGGGGCCAGAGGGTTTTGGGTTTTCCCTAGGGAGAATTTAGAGGATTTTTGAAACAGGGACTTCTTTATTTTCTTGGGTTGAATTTGTATTGTTTTCTTGGTTTGGTTAGGGACATCAACATTCTTTTTGCTTCTTAGATTATATTGTTTATGTACTTCAGAGATGGCAGAGTCATATCCTTGTTTGTAATCAAATGATTCCCTGGACTGTTTTGTAATTGCTGCAACATATACAGCTCCTGCTCGTCTTCGGTTAGAAAAACAATGTCCTCATCATTTACTCCCATTAGGTTAATTTATGTATCTTGTTTTGGATCTTCTAGATGGGATGTCTCTACATAATTTTCTTGAAAAGGAGGTCTAATGTTTTGATCCAGTCCATTTTTCCCAATGTTTTGGTTTTGGTTTTTTCTAAAATTTAGGTTTCTAACTGGAGGCGCTTGTTGGTTATCCCATTTGGGTTTCCTTTCTATGTTATGTATTCTATCCATTAGTTTTTCCATACTTTTGACTAAACTATCTATTTTAATGTCAGAGGGTGAATCTTCATTCTTTGCAGTTCCTCTCCTTTCATTTCTAACTATAGCCCTCTTAGCTAACAAATTAGCTTCTATACTAACAACTACACTTTGAATTTATTCTAATGTTGCGGGTTTTCTTTCCCTAAGTTGGTATGCCATATCTATTTCAAAACCATCAGGGAACTTTATTAATGATAAGTCAAGTGGTGGCTCTAATATTAATTGGGATGGTGTTATATATATTATTGAATCTAGTGCAGTAACCTTGAACAGTTTCATTAGGTCCTCTTCTAATATTCTCATATTCTGAAAGGATTTGTAGGAGATTCTTTTTATTTTACCATATGTTAAAAAATTGTTGGTAAGATGCATCTAAAGTATCAATACTATTTTTAGGCAATTCTATAAACCATTTCCTAACATCACCAGCTAAAGTCTGGGCAAAGAGTCTCATTTGAACATTATCTGTGTCAATCTCATGCAACTCAAAGTAATCTATTATCTTGTTGACATGTTGTTGTGTAGTGTAATGTCCTGTGCCATCAAATTGAACAATTTTGCTTTGGTAGTCTGCTGGCATAGCACCAAGTTGCGTAGGTAAAACAAGAGGAGCATATCTATTTGCCATGGATGTAAGCTAGGAGGGGCTAAGATGTGGGGTTGAGGTACTTGGAGATGGTGCAGTAGTGGATGAAGAACCAGGACTAGTAGATGATGAATAGGTAATGATAGGTTGGTGAGAGAGTGTAGGTATAAATGGTGGTGAAGAATGGACTTCAGAAGGTATTATTATCGAAGTTGAAGGGAACAATGGTGAACTCAAAGTAATGGACAATTGTTCAGAAATCTCAGGGGTTGTGGTAGTATTAATGGATGATTATGGAGATTTTAGAATGTATTCATCAATTGATTTATTGGCCTATTGAACTTCAGGGTTTGCAATAAAATCAGGATCTAGAACAATTTCATCAATTACACTTTTAGATTTTTTTCTAAATAATGAAAGATCAAATAGCACATCAAAGGGAATTTCTTCTAAAATAACCACTCATTAGGACATGAATTAGCTTTAACTAATGATATTTGACTAGCTAAACTTTCTTCTTTTTTAGATTTTATTGAAATTAGGTTGGGATTATCAACTACTGAGGCAGGGTTTGGGTCTGGATTAGCCCTAGTAAAACAAGTCTTCCTGGAAGCTAGAATTTCAAATTTTTTAATTATTTTGTGAGATTTTTTCAAAATAGCTTCTAACAAATGACTTTAAGAGGCTCAGAATGTAGATTTAGAATTTTATTAAAGATTTATTTGGACTGAGGATTCAATCTCCCCAATATGGTCGTCACTATGTTATCACTCAGAAATTTCTCTAGAAGTTATTAGAAGAAAGAAAATGACTAAGGTAACCACAAACCAACTTTTGGGCATAGGCTCTAGCCAACCTAGGCTCAGAGAGGGCTCTTTGTGTGATTTAGCTTTGTTTGTTGGGATTTTAGGCTATTTATGAATGTTCAAGGGGTTGTTTTGATTTGTATTGAAGATTGGATGGTGGGATCCTTAAAACAGATGGATAAATGATGTCTTTAGACCATTGGGCTATGGAGTCAACATAAGGGTAGCCAGACTGGATCAACTCACTAAAGAGAATGTTTAGAGGGCAAGCTAGTAGAGTAAAGCGTAGGTCTTTGGAACAGGAGGGTGAAATGGTTTTAATCTGGGTGATAGAGAAATTAATAATTCTAAGACAGAGATATAAAGGAGGAATAGAGGGTAATCGAAACAAAGGGCAATTAAGAATCCTTTGATATGGATTAGCAAGAAACAACCTAAACTAAGGAGAAATTAAGAATTCCATAACTTAGATATCAGTTGAAAAAATTTAAATGCCTAATTATTAAAACATAGTGTAATTAAACAAATTCTAAGATATTGTTCTAGTTATAGCATTCAGATTCAGAAATACATTAAAGATTATGGAAAAAATTTAAGAAGGATAATGACAACATGAGAAAATAATTGTCCGCACTTCGCTTAACACATGAATCTTGTGAAATATCTTGTCTTTATTCATCAATCCAACTTGATGGCTCAGTTTGTGATACAATAGCTTTACAATCTTTTGATCAAGAAGTCTATAGAAATGTCTACGAATGCACCACATACTTTGAATTGTGAAGTATTTATACAAAAGTTTATTACAAAACATCCCAAACTAACTTGAGATTTAATCTAGGAAATAAAAATATCTTCTTGCTAGAAGGTAGAGAGTATTATTAAACTACTTCATGATGTCCCTAATATTGTGGTGCTACTAGCCTTTATAGTTGGGTTTCTAGCCTTTTATGTTGACTTGTTGTTTGGTTTTTTACGCTATAAGCTGCATTCACTTTTGGCTTTCATTTGATACACTTTGACACTGATACTCTTTAATCATGCTAACCTGCCTTTACCTTTTACCCTCCTGACTATACATTCATCTTTTTACTACATTTTACCATAGTAAATCAATCATTTTTTCCCATAATTCAGCATCAGGTAACTTGATTTTCAACATCCTCCTAGATATCTCATCTTCCTCGGTGTACTTAAAGTAGGCATAGTGATGAATAGGTGTTTCACCTCATGCTAGAGGAAAAACATGTTTTGAAATGTCTAGTAAAGAAATTTGCTTGTTGGAAATCCCTTTATCAATGATTTACTGGCTTGTTCTTTAGCTAGCTCTCTGATTTTGTTGTCATAATCTTGTTGTGTCATGAGCTTGTCATTCAAAATGAGAAGCTTGGCCATAAATATATCAACTTTTACCTGCATATTTTGACACTTGTCCTCCAAGTTTAACATTAATTTTCTCTTGGAAAGGACCTTTCTTACCTCCAAAATTATTTCTATCCTATCCTCTATATCCAATTCCTGAATTTCATACTTCTTCTTACTGTTGAGGAAGTGGATAAGCCTGGTAGCATCTTTAGGCATGTCTCCTAGTTCTTCCTTGACTCTTTGGATAACTCGTGTAGCTATCTTTATCAGATATATCTGTTCAAAAATCACTTGAATAGATGGCCAAATATCATTGATAGAGTCAATGATATTAGCCCGTAATATTTCCTTGGATTTCCCAAGGAGTTCCTTTAGTGTTAGATCTTTCTCCATGGCCTTTAACCTTTCATTCATTCTAGCTGCTTTATGCACTTCTTCCTTGTGCATGATCTTGGAAAGCTTGCAATCTGTTTCCAAGCTTGTCATCTTTTCCTTCAGCTTATTCATCGTTGTAGTCTATATGGACATTTCCTCCATGGATCTGACCAACTTTGCTACTTCTTCACCTGATGCACCTGCTGCTGATGTAGACTCTGTTGAAACTGGTTGTGCTGTAGGCATAGGAGTTGTGGGAGCCAATGAGGCTGCCAACGTGGAAGGGACTACTGTTGAGACTGTTGGGATGACATTTGTAGATGTAGTGGCAATATCACTTTGCTTCAATTGAATTAAAGTGTCTAACTCCTTCTCTGTCTCCCTTAATAGATTATTCAATTTGAGGACTAGGTCCATCAATTATTCATGTCTAGTCTGGTTCTACAAAAATTCTAGTGTTTGGGGATGTTGTAGTTGAGATATCTTCAATTGTTTTTTCAGTGTTGCAATGTCATCATTCTTTTTCTTAATAAGTTGCTCAGTGGCTTTAATGTATTTGGGATCATGTCCCAATTCAATCACTAAGTCTTCCAATGACTTAATTCTAGTATCATTGGCCTGTGAGGAGGCCTTCTATAACTGGTATGGAGCTGAGATGTTGGTCAATGAATTTTACAGTTGATGGGCAGCTATGGATTTACCTGTAAGGGTGGATTAAATCATTTCTCTAGCCTGTTTATGAAACTCAATTTGGTCTATGGGATGAATATCCCTTGCCATCACTTCAAAATCAATTTTCTTGTAATCTATTGATGTCCTTGGCTATTGTGCAGTTGGTTTTATGAAGGACATCTGTAGTTTTCCCTCTTTGATGTCAAAAGTAGACATCAACCTGGTTTGATTAGTAGGTGTGAGTTTGAGATACTAAGCATAATTTTGGGCCTTCAGTTTCTCATTTCTCATCTTGATCTCTTTATATCTATATTTTATATCCTTATCTTTATCAAAAGGCCTACTAAATGAGGATACTTCTACACTTAACGGCCTTTCCAATATCTAGATCTACGATGTGGGTGGTCCCTGTGTTTCCTCAGATGGAGATGTGACTTTACTTCTATCCAGCTCAGTATCAGTTATTTATATTGAGCCTTTTGTGTCTTCCTGCTCTGAAAAAGGATTTAGCCAAGGTCTTTTGCTATGACTGGTCTCATATTGAATATTTGATGTGCCCATTCCTGAACTTGAGGGTTCCTCGCTGGCCCTTTTGGGGTTCTTTTCCTCATTCTGAGGAGTTTGCATGATATGAGGGTTGCTCATGGTTGCTTCTCACTGTTCAGGTACCTATAGAAATGAAGTCTCATCAAGATGTATTTCTAAGTCACATAAGGTATTCTCTACATTTACTTTTCTACTGTCTCTGTCTACAAGAGTATTTTCCACCCAATCAGATTGATTAGCATATCTTTCTATCTCTGGTATGGGGTGGTGAATATAAGGTCCCAACTTGACCTTCTTTCTCAATCTAGTTATAAATTATTTGAGGGTCATACCTCCACATGAAACTCTTTTGGAATTTCATTTGTTGCAAAATTTGGTCTACCTCCTCCCCTACCTCTCTAGAATTACATATGAAGGGGCCTAACTAGTTTTTTACTTTGAATTGTGATCTTTTCTTGTCAGAGAAAAAATTTATCTCATCAAAATTTGTCAATAGTACTCTAGAGAAAATTACCTCATCGGGAGGTATTTGGGTAGTTTATATGGTGCAAGCTGGAAACCATAAATTCTTATCTTTGTGTGGTTTTGGTAAAGGTACCAATCTCACACTTTGCTTTGTTTAAACAACTGAAGGACCCTTTTGATCTCTGGACTTATCCTAGGTGGAGGGCTTCCTGTCAGCATAGTCATGGCTAGATGAACAAAAGAATATATGAAATCTGAATGGGTATATGGTGACTGAAACCTATGGAATAGTGGGGTCCAAAAAATGACAGACCTGCGCTAGCCTTTGGTATCGAGATTCTGAAGGGAAAAAGGAAATCTGTCCAGTTGATAGTATAGGAACATATGGTATAGGAAAAATGAGTATTTAAACACTTTCTCATTGTGCATCCTAGTGAACTGTTCATGCATTCTCTCAGCTATGAACTCAACATAGTTGTACAAAACAACATGAGGATGTCCAGGGGTATAAATTGACATGAAGGCTAGGACAAGCTCATCGACAAATTCATCACCATTGTAGCCAAGAACACATGATATCATGGTGATGATTTGTTTTCCCCTTTTGGAGAACATGGAAAAAACATATTTAGGGGGATATTTGGGAATATACCACTCTTATACAATGAATATCTGGAATATTTGGACAAACCTGGATAGACTCAACTTGGATTACTAGTCTAGAAAATCCCCAATTGAGAGTGGGGTTAGGTTTTGACCTGGTTGGATTTGCAATATTTCATTAATGGAATCAATTGTAATGGTGAACGAAATGTTTTGGTCAGGGGACATAATAGCTCTTAGGCTGGGAATGTAATAGGCATGGCACTGGTGGAAAATTTCAGGGAAAACATGTAGCTTTGCGAACTGGTATTTGGGAAAATTGGACTCCCAAAGGCCAATATCATTAGCATGGTTTAGGTATTTGTCCCTACTTAAACAATGGATTTTAAGCCGGAGGGTCTGGGTAGATGTATCCTTAATTTGGAAATCCCTATTAGCCAAGGGAAGGTGATCGAGGTCCAAATGGGGAGTTGTGATAGGTCTAACGTCCAAGGCAACAGGGGCAGCCATAATTTAGTTCTTGTGGATTTAAATTTGGATTTACAGGTTTATTCAAGGGTTTTGAATGAAAACTTGAAACTTTCAGAGGGTTTGGCTGTGGGTTTTCAAGTTTAGAATATTTTTTAATTAATTTTACTTAATTAAAACATTGTACAAGCCTGAACATTTCCAAATTTGAAAGGGTGAGTGGTAATTTGTGGTAAAATCCCTTGAATTGGGTGACTCATTTACAAATTTGGAGTTCACGGCAACTGCAGAGGTTTGAATGAATCTCGTATGGACTAGGAGGTTGACTGGGGTCTCTGCAACTTTCTTCAGGAGTGAATTCGGAGTTCAAATGGTGAATTCAAAATTTCCGGGAATCACACTGGTTTGCAGAGGTTCATAGAGAAAACGAGAGAAAAATGGTGAAAAAGGGCTTGTCGACCTTTTTATGGAGAAACGATCATTTTTTGGCGAGTTATTTCAAATGAATAGTAAGTGGTTTGGTGGATTGAGCGAGGAAGTTGTTTCTTAGGCCATTGCACTACTTATGGAAGTTGGGCAGTATTTCGGAGAGGTCACCCGATCTACTCCGGAGCACAACACGTAGTAGTCGGGGGGCTGGAGAAAAACCACTTTATCGGGCAGGTAATGATTGACCATTGGGCACGACCGATATGGTTGTGGAACATTGGATAAAGGGGAAGATGATTAGATGACAGTCGGGAGAGGGAGGTGTGCGGGTGATAAGAGGATGGGTTTCAGGGGGGCCAAGGCTTTAATCCCCCGCTGTTTGTGATTAATTTAAGGTTTAATCACGAGCTTAGCTGATCGGGTGGGGTTTAATGACAGGTATTATTTATTTTGTCGGGATAAGGGGTAAAATGTATATTTTTTATCAAAACTAAGGGTTGGGATATTTATTTAAGGGATTTATTTAATATATGGGGATAGGTATATCGGGAATTTATATAATTAAATTAAAAACTAATATGAAATGTGATGAGCGGATTGGGTATATATTTAAGTATAAATGTAAATGTAATATTTGAGCGCTTTATTTACATATACTCAATACTTAGGATAAGATGTTTTTGTGGGTTTTTTGAATGAAAAGGGCTCTAACATGGAGTTGTTTTTACTTTTCCTAGGAAAAAGAGTTTTAACCTTAGGAAAAGGGGTTTATTAGGGTAATGAGGGGGAGATGAATTTCATGAAGGGTATTCTATCACTTGATGTCCTTAAGTCATTAAGCTGAGGGTCTGTCCCACCAAAAGTTAGAAAAATGCTCTGAGCCTCTTTGACTTGAAGGATTTAAAGTGCTAGAGCATACTTGTGGATAGGAAATTACTAAGGGGAAAAATGAATGACGGAGAGTTAATCACATTAACTTGCAAACCTTTGTTTTTGCTTCCATAATTGATCATACATATTGAAATATGAGTCTAAGCATGATGCATGTATTTTGATCCAATTAACTTTATACTTCAACAACCTTTCTTTAACTTCCCATTTACCTATTATAACATTTTTTCTTCATTTATTTGGGTGCATTTAGGCTAGCAAACCTTTATTCTATCTTTTCTTTAATAAAAAAAACTGTCTATTTCTAACCTTATATCATCCAAGGGCTCAGATTAAACTGATGAGCTCCTTTTATTTTCTCTACCTATCTAATGATCTACCAAGATTAAACTATTGGGTCATATTTTATTCTTTAAATATAAACATGAAATTCAAAGCATGATATAATCAAGATTAAACAGTTTGATTACCATGGATTGTGGCATGAATAACAAGTTGCACACAATCATTATTATGCATAAAAGTAAATAGTAGTGGCATTTAGACTTAATCACTTTCATGGTCTCTTTTTGTTTTTTGGGGTTCATATATTTTCATTTTTTGATCTTTTCTCATTCTTTTTGTCATTTGATTTTTATTTTAGGACATACCCTCTTTACATTTTTTAATTTTTAATATGAAAATATTTGCAGAAAGCAAACGTATGTACAATATTACATGGCTTAACCTTAGTCATTAAAAATTATGAATCCTATTGTTATAGGAACCTAACACCTCTCATCATAAAATCCTTTGTAACTCGACGCATATTCGATTACAACTTTCACTCATAAGTGTCACGAATCAAAGTTTGCAGCCCCTCTTTTCTACAAAAAGTGGGAAGACTAACTATGAAATTACCATTAGACATTGCAGTAGAGGCTTTTTATGAAGGTGGTCTGAAAGAGATGATTTGGGGCAAGGGCAGTATCCATACTGCCTTGGTCCTAAGTTGGCATCCATACCTTGAAGAAGTTGTTTGTGAAGTGTGTTATTGCATGGATTTTGGAAGAGACTATTTCGGGTACGAAGCATCCATATTGCTATTGATTTGACCTGAGTTGGCATCCATACCTTCTCTGAAGAATTCCTTTGTATCATATTTATTTTTTGGGTTACTCAGCTACAATATACTTCATGCTAACATTTGCATTTGTTCTTCAAAGTAAGTATCCAGTTCTGGTTGAAATCACTAGTATTTTTTGTTGTTTCTTGTCTTCATATCTTTGTTATTATAATTATTCAAGTTTGCTATAGTTAGGGTCTTCTTAATTTTTGATTTTTGAATTTCAAATTTCAGTTATAATAACAAAATTATGGGTCTGGCAGATGGATCAATAGATGGAGTTCTCCCTAGTTGAGAGGGAGTGTTAAAATTGGAAACTAGGGCCAAACTCCATGTGGGTAATATTTTTTTATGGAAAATGATATTTTTCTTGGATTCCTCTCATCGAGAGGTGTAGGATTGATCTATAGATCATCTTATTCCAATAAGTATTCATGGAGATATGAATTTATTTGTGTTATGGGATAATTCGTCAAGGTCGGCCAGCAACCAAATTGCCCCCACTTATGCTCAACGTTTTAGTATAAATAGAGGTACCTTGAAGGTCATTTGGACACACACTTCTTGTGATCTCTTCCTATCCACTTTTCTTGGGTTTTGGTGGGAGGAGAGGTCCTAAGAAGACAATGCTGCCCTAATGGAGATGATGCCCTAAAACATAGTCATGGAGATGATGTACTAAAACACAGTCATGTAGGAGTCTTCTATAGCGTAGCAAGGAGAAGTCCCAACTACCCTAAATGTGGGTCTAGAAGAGACCATAAGCAGCTATCCTTAAAAGCCCTATACGTTGTCCTAGGAAAATGCACCTAGCTGCAGAGAATCAAAGGAGTAATGCAGCGCTATAGATGCAGATGAATGATGTATAAAGGAGGCCTCAACATGCCCTAGCCACAGCCAAGGATGAGGCCTAATTAGATGTGGAAGACATGCCCTAAACACTGATGTATGAGGCTAAATCTACAGTTCAGTTTGTGCCCTAGTAATTATCTAAGTGTTCCCTGACTAAAGGCCTTACTCCGCAGCAAAAGAAGAACTAAATGTTGCCTTACATCCAATGTTGAATAAGGCTCATATATGTTGTATAGAGGAAACCCAATAATGTGTTTAGCAATGTTTTGGGCAATGGATCTCTTAGGAAGGAGTGTAAGGTCAGAGCCCTAATCTAAGTTCTGGATGGACAGTTTGTGTTGTCCTAGTACAAAGATCCCTTGGTCAATGGAGTGTCAAGTAAAGAAATTACCATGCGTGAGAAACTATCTTCACTATAAGGTTATGATTATGTTGTATGATAGTAACTCATGTGCTAATGAAAGTAAAGCATAGCAATAAAATTTTGTGAACATATAAAAGTGATATATTCAGTCTGATGTATGGCATGTTAGATATATACATGTTGTAATGAATCAGCAAAGATACAGTGATGATCAATCAGAGATCCTAGTGTTTAATAATTTTCTTACTACAGTGGTATTTGGGTTTGTGACTATATGAAATAATAGTGCCATGATGCCATATCCTGTGATGACAAGTGAAGGATGGTCTTATGGAAGACATAGACTAAAGGAGACAACCTTCCCTTAGAGGACAATTGCAGACAAATTTGGGCATATTTTGTGATTGTTAGGAGACTGCACTTTGTACTTGTTGAAGGAGTCTAGCTGCTCTGCTAGGTTGTAAGCCATAGCAAGAAGCTAAGAATGGTGAGTGTAAATGGTTGCAACATATTGGATGCAGTGATGGATGCAACATGATGGGAGCAACATTGGGTGAAGCTGAGTGAAGAGAGTAGCTCAGTGAGGGTGTAGCACGGTGACGGGTATAGCATGATGATGAGGTGCAACACAGTAAAGGGTGCAACGTGGTGATGGAGTCACCTTGGAGGATCAATAGTATGCCTTCACCTCATTTTAGATCATCTGCCTCATGTGCCATCTTCTTAGAGAAGATCTCTACTCTTATTTTGATAAGTCAAAGTGTTGACTTCTGATGTATATGTACTATCTCTCTCTCTCTGCTGAACTATTGAAGAACATAAGAATAACTGATCAAGGGTTTCCCCACATTGGGGTTTTCCCCTGGCTGGTGCCACATCTTGTGTCCTCTTGTCTTCTGCGATTTATGTTTATGTTCTATCTGCATTTTACTATCATGCTAAATGTGATTGCTAATTTGGAGTTGATATTGAGATAATATGAAAAAAGAATTAAATTTTCTATTGGCATATAACATACCTAAAATTAACATAAATTGAGCAAGTTCAACTTATCTAAGGCATGTTTCAAGTTATCGGAAACATGACTCCATTTGTGGATCGAACTACCTTCTACTTATGATTTCTTCAATACCTACAGCTTGGGATTCTTATAAGAATTTTGTACACATCCAAGACTCCAATGGATAGTTCAAAAACTTTCATGTTATAGGTTTGAATTGTTTTGATGATTGAATATTTTTTACTCCTTCCAAAGTGTATTATAATTCTTTAATGTTTGAAGTTCTGTGAAAGGATATTGTTCCAGCATGATTCAACCCCAACTTTAATAAATTCACCATGTAATGTTCACAAAATGTATCTCCTTGCAAAGCAATTTGACTTTAAAAATTCTTGTCACTAAATTATATTACAAACCTAAGACAATTTGTGGTGGCAACTCAGTCTTGTATCAGGACAAAACTGTAGCAGCATTTGAGGCATGTTTTAATATAGAGCTAAAGCATGGGTGACCGGTACTGAGGCCTAAACAGACATATGTAGTAGTACTCAAATCAACAATTTGAAGACCATTCCATAGGAAAATATGTGGTATTCCAAAAATGATTTTTCACTATACTCAACAACACTTTAAATATTGTAGGAGAATTGATGAAGGTCAAAGATTGACAATCTATCCTAAATTGAAGCAATAGGCATTGGATAATCCTTTTTCTATGAAGTGTCATCTTAAGGAAAAAAGTCTTGAACTAATACTCTAGTAGTTATTACATCCACATCAATCCTTGAGATTGTATCAGTGTCACATTTTCTCCATGGAGATTCAGTTGCCAAACAAGCAAGGGTTGCAGAGGATAAAGGTATTACTAGCTAAAATAGTAATCAAACTTTGTTTGAAGTTAGATTGACCAAGTGCGATAGAGTGTAAGAATTAAGAACATTTTGTCATTAGTGTATTCTTACAATGCCCATCTGAAATGACTCTTTGCGAGCCTGAACTTCTCATGATGAGCCTATGGGATAGTTATGAGAACTTCAGGCTTGGGATTCTGACAAGCATTCTGTACACATCCAAGACTCCATTGGCAGAAAGTATGGATCATCTAGAGGGAACTACAAAAAATAGAGTGACTAAACTATCAATACTCCCTATTTATTCTTAACTGCCTTTAGATCTTCAAGCCAAAATATTTCATAAAGCAAAAAATGGTGCTTGCAAGTGTATTGTAGCCACCAATATTTTGAGACATCGCTTTCTATCAATGGCATCTTATATGTGATTCATATTGTATATGGAAAGTTGAAATTCTACAATCCAAGAATGGGTATGGATGCTCTTCAAGTTTTTCCTACAAGTAGAGTTGCAACAAATTAACGCGATGGTAGAGCAGGTAGGATAGGTCCTGGGACATGCTATCATTTGTACACTGAGACATCATATCAAAAAATAATGCTACCAAATATGGTGCCTGAAATCCAACGTGCCACCCTTGGAAATGTTGTTTTACTACTCAAGTCGTTGAACATTGAAAACCTTTTGGATTTTGATTTTATGGATCCTCTTCCACAAGACAATATTCTCAATTCAATGTATCAGCTCTGGGTACTTGGTGCACTTGCTAATGTGGGCAGATTGACTACTCTTGAAAGGAAGATGGTTTAGTTTCCTCTTGATCCTCCCCTTGCAAAAATATTATTAATTGGGGAACAACTTAGTTGTGTCAATGAATTCTTGATAATTGTTTTTATGCTTTCTGTTCCTTCTCTTTTTTTCTATCCTAAAGATAGGGCTGAAGAAAGTAATGCAGCTGATCCAGGTGGATATTGGTGGCCACCTGCCAAGTCCACCTGGACCCCCACCATTGTCTTTCTCAGCATTTTCAGTTTCCTTAATTGTAGCACAACTTACTATTTTTAGCAGGTTTTCGGGTCCTGAACTTCCGGAGCCGTTTTGAGGCCCTAAACGATGTTTTTTGGGAATCCAAGGGCAACACCTCCATGGACCGGTGTTGCCATTCCAACAATGATAGTGCTCGAATAGATCTTTCTAATGAGCTATTGTACGCGTCAAACGGAGATCATATGCTAAAGTTACGACCCCGGGAAATTGATGTACCAATTTACCCAAAACTGGGCCCACAATTTGGCGTTTCATCTTCTAAGGGTCGGTTTTGGAATGTGAAGGGTTTTCCATTGTTTCTCAATAATAAATAGGCCTTCGAGCCTCATTGTAACACAAGTTCGGAACAGTTCAGGGACATGTAGCCGCACATCTCTTCTCAGAGATAAGCTACCATCGTCCTAGCTGGTTTATTTCCAATTCTGGTTGTAAGCATATTTCGGTATTTTCCATTAATGAAATGAAGTGTTATTTCCGCTGCATCTCTTTATTTATGGTTATCGCATCTCTGTATTTATGGTTATCTCTGTAATCTATTGCTTTCCTATTTAAATCCGGATCAGTGGTATCAGAGCGATCTGCTTTTTCTCAGTTTTTCTTTGCATGTCCCCGACGAGGTCAGGATATAAGGAGTTAGGGCTTGAACTGGTCGAACCTTTGCAAGACCAGCCTCGAAAATCCCGACGGCATCCATGGCGGACGAGAAGAAAGAAAGGAACAGAAGATCCCATCAAAATCTTGCTCGAAGAAGCCCTCGAGCGACAACGGAACGCGATGATGGACAACTTTGCGCAGATTCTTCAGCGGCTACCTAGAGGTGACGCATCGGCTTCCAGCAGCGACTCTGGAAACGCCACGCCCTTTAAGGTACAAGTTAATTTGAAATCCCCATCTTCGAGGGTAAAATAGACGCAGATGCCGTAGATAAATGGTTAAATCTGCTAGATGGGTATTTCTCTGTTCATGAATTTTCAAGTCGGGAAAAGATTGTTTTCGCTCTTCTCAAAGAAGCCCCCCACGTCAAGTACTGGTGGGAAACATACTGCGAGCAGAGGGATGAAAGTACAGGCTCACTATTTTCAGCCACACCCACTTGGAATGACTTTCGGAATGCCATCAAGGAGCAGTACTACGCTGTCAAAAGCTATGAGGACAAATACATCAGATGGACCACGCTGCGGCAGGGACGGGAC
>APFE030033819.1:0-19021 GCA_000404065.3 Pinus taeda
AAAAATAGACATAGTCTAAAAATAGACTTTGCGCCATAATTTGCCTGCGGGCCCACTTAGTGAAGGCGACTCCTTTCGCTAAGCTCCATCATCTTGTTGCAATCTCAACAGACGAAGACCCTATGGAGATAACTGCCTAATGTTCTTAAGTATGAACTCTCTTTTTGGTATGCCATTTACCTTACCTACTCCAAATATATGGAGCCTTATTGCTCTCAACGGCCCACATGATGTCAAATTCAACCTAGAACACATGGTGTTCCGGACGTCTCTCAATCAGCGCATCACCGGCTCGAGGGAAATTTTTGGCACTCACAGAAGCTATCCTTCCCTCACCAACAAATCAATTCCATCTACTTAGCTCAAGGGAAGGAGCCTTTTTGTTTACTGTTGCAGATGTGAAATCAGAAAACCAACTCACTCAAGGAGGAACAGTTTTTGTAAAAATCAATGTAAAAATCTCTGCAGCAAAGGCAAGAAAGGCCTGTTTTGTATAATTTGTGAAAAGAAAGCTTGGTGCTGGTACTGGAGCACTCTTCTCGCACCATCCATTTCAGTTTATAAATATCCTACTTTGAAGTAATAGAATCTATCTTATTTACAAAAAAAAAAGCCAACAAGTTCTCCAACTCTTAAAGGTTAACCTCACTCCGGTGCAGAATCAAATGAAACAACAAGCAGATTAGTATCGCGGTGAAAGAAGTTTTGAGGTACACGTATGGGTATTTTTACAGCTACAACCATACAAGAAAATGTCCCAAAAGAAAGCTAAGAAGGATAATAAATTATCACGCAGGTACTACATTCCTTACAAGGTGTTGCAAAATATTGGTACTATGGCATACAAATTGGAGTTGGCTACATCTTCCAGAGTACACCCAATTTTCCATGTTTCACGCTTAAAGAAGGTTATCAATGATAAGCTTCCAGTTCAAACAGTGTTGCGAGAACTTGATGAAGAAGGAAAAACCATATTTGAGCCTAAAGCAAACATGGAAACAAGAACCTGACAGCTGCGGAATCGATCAATTTCAGAGTATCTCATTAAGCGGAAGAACTTACCCATTGAAGATTCCACATGGGAGGATGATAATTTTATATAGAAGCATCTGGAACTACTCAAGAATTGAGGACAACACTTTTTTGAAGGAGAGGGGCATGCTAGGTCCCTATAATACTAGTGTAGCCCCCTTATCGGCATTGTCAGTGTAGCCCCCTTATTCTTATTGTTGTGCCCATGTTGCCCCCATATTGTTATTGTTGTGGCCCATAGAAGCCCATTATTGTTATTGTTGTGTCCTTACATTATTATTGTTATGTAGGCATTGATTATATTGTGACCCCTTCGACTGCTATATATACAAAGGAGGCATTGTCATTTGTATCATCCAAGAATTGTTCATTTATGTAATGTAAAGGAGGTCTCCCCCTCGAAGAGGATAATTTTCAAGTCGTTGATCTATCTATATGTGAGTTGGTTACATAACACCATCCACCTTCCATTTCCCCTCGTTTTCCAATATTATCCACCTCAACTAGGGGAAATCATTAGTAAATTGAATTATCTTGCACAATTATACAACAATTCATTAAAGATTAATCACCTCATCCCCTATGAGATATTGTTTTACAATATTTTCATCATTAGTCTAAGCTCCATAGGTTAGAGTCTTCCTTATAGTTAACTATCAATAGAACATGTCACCATCTCACCAAGTACCTAATTCAAGTTGACATGTCCTATGACCACCATAGGTTACTAAAACTGAATTTTCCACCAATATCATATCTCCACATCTTTTGGTTCCATATCTTAGTATGGTCCCTCATTTTCTAACATGGACAATGATCCAACACTCATCCCATTCATATCATCCTTCAATGCACTTGTTGGCACAAAAATATTAATAGGGTTGAGACACCGAGATCGGGCACAAGGGCCAACAAAGCTCTATTGTAGTCTAGCACAACGTCGACATTTTCACCTTACCCAGGGCAGGTAAGGAATCTCACCCAAGGCATGCCATGACCTTAGTGAGATAAGGGTTGAAATCTGGTATAGGGAGGAATCACATAAGGGGTGCGTGAATCAAATACTAACTATGCCTTATACCAATGTTAAAAAACATTATTTATAAAATCTATGCCCTATACCAATTGAAAATAGTTTCCTTTGTGGCGACTGTGTGTGTCAGGGGGACCCATGATCCTAGAAAGGTGTCAAGATTTCCCTTTCCATAGAGTCTATTCATCACGACAACCATTAGTTGGTACACCTTTTTGAGATATTTTGTATTATAGATTGCATCTGACTTGAGCTTGAATTTAGTTGGCTCTGGCCACCATGATTTCAATCTTACAATTCTTAAAAAAAATTATTCTGACCATTAATTTCATATATAAATATGTAAGCAATAGTTTAAGATAGAAATACTATTTTAACAAAAACATTTCAACCAAACATTAAATTAGGAATTAATTTAGTTGGACTAAATAAAAGTAACTAACAATCAAACAACTCATTTAATAATTACATATTACATTTTATGATGAAAAATATCATTGAATAACGTACGAGAGAAATAATCTTGAGTTAAATCTTTAACACTAACTATGCCCCATAAAGACGCTTTAAAAAACACTATTTATAAAAGTGGTGCCCCATAAAGACGCTTTAAAAAACACTATTTATAAAAGTGGTAGGTCATTCTTTTAAATTAAACTTAAAATTTGAGGTCATTCTTTTGAATTAAACTTAAAATTTGGAAATATTTTAGAAGCCCATGGACGAGAGCAAAATCAATCTATTCATTAAAATATTCTCAAAATCTGTGCGCCTTACTCTTATTTTTTTTTCTTTGGGAATTGCAAATTCATTTTTTCACTTACACAAACGCATAAGTTTTTTCTAATGTTGTAGAGACACGCTAACACGAAATCTTATAGTTTACCATAAAATATCATTTTCTTATTTCCACGAATCTTCACCGAATCGTGATTATATAAGTAAAGCTATCTGTAATAGTTTGAAAAATGCGTTGTTCAAGAGCACAGCTGTAGTATTGGGATTCATCTTAGTTGTAGTAATTGGCGTAGTTAGGATCTGCCATGTGCTGCGGGCGGATAGTTCGGATCCTTTCATTTTTCTTTAAGGAGTAGTCTACCTAGGCGGTAGAATGGCCCGTTTTCTGGCACCGGCCAGAAAATCCTCCGGCTCCGGCCACCGGACGATTCCTCCCCCTCCGCCACCCTCCCCTACGCGCGCCACCCTCCTTCCCCTCTGCCACCCTCCCCTATGCGTGCCACCCTCCCTGACAGTCCTGACATTCCGTGGATCCGATCGCAGCTGTATCCTGACAGATCAGGGAGGAGCTGACATGGAGCTGGAATGTCAGGAACGGAAAGTTATTGCGATCCCGCGGTTGCTCCCTCCGACTGTTATTCATCCGAAGTAATCTGTCTAAGTTTTTATGAGTGAAGGCGGGGTTTTGATGGCGAAAAGTTCAGATCTTTTCTTGACGGATAATCTTGAAGGGGTAGGTCTATCACCGCTACCTCCCCCTGCTTCAGAGGAAGTACTATGAGAAAACAGAGAATATGGAGTGGAACCAGCACCTGCTGTTATGAAGGCTGATGTTCCTTGGTGTTCCAGAAGGGGAGCCATGTCAGAAGAGGATCGAGTTTTGAAATCTGTTATGGGGAACAAATTGACTCCAGAAAAGTTTGATAGGAGTAGTCTACCTAGGCGGTAGAATGGCCCGTTTTCTGGCACCGGCCGGAAAATCCTCCGGCTCCGGCCACCGGACGATTCCTCCCCCTCCGCCACCCTCCCCTACGCGCGCCACCCTCCTTCCCCTCTGCCACCCTCCCCTACGCGCGCCACCCTCCCTGACAGTCCTGACATTCCGTGGATCCGATCGCAGCTGTATCCTGACAGATCGGGGAGGAGCTGACATGGAGCTGGAATGTCAGGAACGGAAAGTTATTGCGATCCCGTGGTTGCTCCCTCCGACTGTTATTCATCCGAAGTAATCTGTCTGAGTTTTTATGAGTGAAGGCGGGGTTTTGATGGCGAAAAGTTCAGAGCTTTTCTTGACGGATAATCTTGAAGGGGTAGGTCTGTCACCGCTACCTCCCCCTGCTTTAGAGGAAGTACTATGAGAAAACAGAGAATATGGAGCGGAACCAGCACCTGCTGTTATGAAGGCTGATGTTCCTTGGTGTTCCAGAAGGGGAGCCATGTCAGAAGAGGATCGAGTTTTGAAATCTGTTATGGGGAACAAATTGACTCCGGAAAAGTTTGATGTTCTCAAAGATCAAATTGCAAATTTGATGATTAACTCAGCAGACGTTCTGGTGAGAGTAACGTTCCTAATTTTTTACAGGGCAGTGATGGAACCAACATTTTGCCCAATCTATGTTGAGTTGTGCCAGTATCTAAGTACAGCGCTCCCTCAATTTCCACCTGAAGAACCGGATGGAAAACGAATAGCATTCAGGCGGATTCTTTTTAACACTTGCCAAAAAGTATTTGAAGGTGCAGATAATCTGCGAGCTGAAATCAAAGATTTCTCAGCCCCAGATCAAGAAGCCGAACGGCGTGACAAGGAAAATATAGTAAAGCTTCGCACTCTAGGAAACATTAGGTTTATTGGGGAACTTTTCAAGCAGAAGGTGTTACCTGAAAAAATTGTTCATCATTGTACTCAGCAATTGTTAGGCACAGATGCGAATTGTTAGGCACAGATGCGAAGGTTGGTCCAACTGAAGAAAATGTGGAGGCTCCTTGCTTGCTTTTGAATACTGTGGGAAAACAGCTTGAAAAAAACCCCAAGAACCACAGTATCGTTGATTCTTGTTTTGCCTCACTGAAGCAGGTAAGTAGCAATCAATGTCTTCCATTTCAAACGAGATTCATGGTTGGGAAGGTTCTTGATTTGCGTGCTAATAACTGGATCCCTAGACATGAAGAGATGAAACCCAAAACTATATATGAGATCCATTCAGAAACTGGACAAAAGCTAGGTTTAAACCCCGGAAGAAAACACAGATGTAATATGTTTGCATGAAACAGTTTTGGTATTAGACGTGATGCAAGAGGTAGGAAGCAGTTAGGCAGATGTGAGAGTGTGGGCACAAAGCATGAAGAAGCGGTTAATTTAGTCTGGCGTGCGAAGGCTTGCAGGGAAGTGGACATTTTCAATTTTCGGCGTTTGCTTCAACTCTTGGCATCAGAGCCCATTTCTACACTAGGAAAACCCTATTTGATGGCGAAAAATTCAGATCCTTTCTTGCCCAATAATTGTGAAGGGGGGGTTCGATCACTAGTAATTGCCCCTGCTTCCAAGGAAATACTTGGCGAAAACAGAGAGACCAGCAACTACTCTTATGAAGGCTGGTGTTCCTTGGTCTAGCAGAAGGGAAGCCATGTTAGAAACGGATCGAATTTTAAAAACTGTTATGGCAATACCTGATGAGTTAACTCAGGAAAAGTTTGATGTTCTCAGAGATCAAGCTATAAATTTGATCTCGTCAGCAGACATTCTGATCAGAGTAACATTTCTTATTTTTGACAGAGCAGTAATGGAACCAACAGTTTTCCCTATTATTGCTGAGTTGTGGCTTTATCTAGGGCAGGAACTACCTCAATTTCCATCTGAAGAACCGGATGGTAAACCAGTAACATTCAGGCGGACTCTTCTTAACACTTTCCAAGAAGCGTTTGAAGGAGCAGATAATCTGCGAACTGAAATTAAAGAAATGGCAGCCCAAGATGAACGCCAAGAATGGGAGAGGATGGTTAGACTTCGCACTCTGCGAAACATCAGGTTTATTGGGGAGCTTTTCAAGCGCAAAATGGTACCTGAAAAAATTGTTCATCATATTATTCAGCATTTGTTGGGTGAGGATGCCAAAACTCCTCCAACCGAAGAAAATGTTGAGTCACTTTGTTTGCTTTTCAATACTGTTGGAAAAGAACTTGAAGAAAACCCCAAGTCGCGTAGTCTCATTGGATCCCTAGGGTGAAGAGATGAATTGATGGTTGGCAAAGTTCTTGGTGGAGTGAAAGCTTGTTGCAGAATTTAAAAACAGAGAATTGGGGTTACAGTGCAATGTTCTTGTGTATCTGTACTACAATGTTATTGCGTGTGTGAATGCTCTTGAGTAATGAGAATCTATATTTCCTTTTTTGGGTGAAGTTAAGCTATTATATTAGAATCTACAAAACTGCACAAAACTGCATTGGTCCTGAGATTAACTAAATGATATAAAACTTGGGTTTCTGGTACAGAAATACAACCCAGACAAGAAAGACACTAGATCAAATATGCATGGTATAGAAGTGCAGAGTTGGCTCATGCTTGTCTCACACTTACTCTCTCCTCATTAATACTAAGTAACCTCTGGAATGGATGTGGCATGAGGTTGAACCGTTCTGCCTCTGTCGTTTCCTTTTCATGTTATTGCCTATGTAAATTCTATTTTGAGTAATAAAAACTTGTATTTTTTTAAGCTCTTATTGTTATAGGGTATAGAATCTAGCCTTTAGTGTTGTGTAATCAGTTTCATAGAAAACAGAGTTTTGACTGAGATATAGGCTTGTTTTGACTGAGATATAGGCTTGAGAATGAGAAGCTAGATATGAGGTTTCTTAAGTATTTTGGTAATAAATTTGAATTGGATTTTTTACTTGGGGTGACAGGAAATGTGAATTATTGGACCCATCATGTCACCTATTCTAGCCTTTTTCCTTTGTAGGTACATCATGCATATCAACAACCATTAGAGATTCTGGAGTTTTCTTGCACCCTGTGAGAGTGTACAGTGCCCATACGAAGCCTAGTTGTTATCACCTGAAAATGAATGTTTCATTATGCATTTTCAAATGCATCCTTTTCTCAGTAATTCAATTATAAGAATGTGAATCCATTGGCATGAGCGTTGTCTTGAAGGCCATTTACCTTGTCTCTCTTTGCCCGGGGACTACCTTGTTCATCTAGCTTGACTAGATGAAGGTACAAATCATGGATATGATATTTCCATTTCGTTTTTGCCACTGATATTTCCAGGGAAGGAAGTGGTGGGTTATTGAATTGCATAAGCCATGATGTTCATGCTTCCTTGGCAGCTGGGCAGTTGATTTAATATAACACAACATATTTTTGTAGCATTGGGTGTACGTATATACACAATATGCATGCACACACATACACAGCCCTTCCCTGGTTTCCTGAAACTTTAAAAGTGGCATTTCCAATACACATTTTCAAAAACCATACCCATTTTTCTGTTTCAGGTAACTTATCACTATAGCCTATGAATTTTAAATGCTCTTCTAAAGAGTTATCAAGCACCTGTTCTTGGCTATCTACTTTGGGTGATACCTAATACTCAATCTAGCAGTAATGTTTTGAATTTCTCTCAGCTATTTCATTTTCTATGTCTTGTACAAAGATCTCTGTCTTCAATGTAACTTGCACAACAGTTAGTGGGCAATGGAATAACAAGATGTACCTTTGCTGTTCAGTATGCCAATCAGGTCTTTGAGTTTTAGTTTTTGTGTTCAATGCAATTCTGAGTGCAACTGCTCTACGATCACCTCTATATTCACCATTCTTCTGAAGGCATGTGAAGTTGGTGTTGTTTGTAGAAACTAGAAAAGGCAATATCAAAGCCTCCATTCTAGATTGGTCCACTGCTTGGTTGCTTGCTTGCAATGCTAATTGAGTAGACAGAGTTGTATTTAACAGAGGCACTCCATATTTGTTATGAAGTTGAGTTTATCTTCTGCCCTGAGGATCATAGCCTTTGAGATTTGTGGATTTATGTTGAGTGAATTCTAGAAGCAGTTTCCAAGTATTCTTGGAGATATTATGTTGGGAATGTTCATGTACAAGTCACGACACTAATGAAGCAATTGAAATTTTCCAGCCAATACCAATCTCCAGGCTTCTATAGTTGTGTTTAGAGCAAGGTTATTTTGTCCAGTTGAACCTTCTATCAACCACATGCAGAAGGTTCAATTGGAACACACTGTGTAAATGATACGAAGCATAGACCAAGATTCAACCTTGACCATGCCCTTAATGCCATTCTTGAATAGAAAGCTAATGCTCCACTACTATGTTGGGAATCTTCTTCCAATTACCAAGTGTATGCTTATTGAACACTGGCTGGTATTTGTGATCCGACAGACTGTTTGCATGTTGCTTCAATACAATGCATCACCTTGGAATGAGAAACATATGCTAGCTCAGTTTGTGATCCAATGCTTGCGTAAATTGGAATAACTTGTGATTTCCTTTGTGAAAAGATGATGGTAGCCCAAGCTTTTGACAAGTTGCATGACAAGATGTGATTGTTATGCAAATCAGAGTACATCATGTGTTAAAGGAAGTCCTACTTTCCTGTGTTTTAAATTTTGACCTAGAAACAATCATCTTTTAGTCAAAACCCTTGCAAACGAGTCAGGGGACCTATAAACCTTGGTGGATAGCAGTTTCAGGCTTGTAAAGGATGAAAATTTCTTCAGCTCCTTGAATACCTTATTTACACATTCTGGTTGTCGCTTAAAAATAAGAATGTTGGGAAATGATGATGCTCTACAGGATGGTATTTATGACACACCATAATACACTATAATTCTCCCCCCTTTAGTGTAATGGTACCTTTGTGAGGGGACTAATATACAGAAATGTTTGAGAATAATGAAGCAATATGTTCACTGTGATCTGAATTAATCTATTCACACATCCCAAAATAAGGGAATCTGTACTTACTATCAACAGACACACCAAAGAATGATGTGAATTAGTCTATGATCAGAATTAGTCCTATTCACACATCCAAAAATAAGGGAACTGCATACAATATTCACTTCCTTGAGTATCATTTATTTTAAAACTCATAGATGTATTTGGGTCCTATAATGAGCATTTCATCTATATAAAGTGGTGATTGCTAAATGTGTTTTTTGCAGAATAGTTGCCAGTATTGAAAGTGTTGCAGTAAATGAACACAATTATCTGCTTTTTTTAATTATATATGATTGAAAAACATGTTGAGTATTAGGAAATAGATAATTGTCTACTTGTTTAACATAAATTTATTGTTATTTATTTTTCAGGTTTTTGAAGTGTAAAAAATGGTGCAAAAGTGGCATTTATGCATAGAAGTGTCTTGCTTTTCAAATCCAGGTCGAGCAGTTATTAAATTTGTCCTTTACAATATGGCAACAAATAATTTATTTCATGGAAAGAGAGAAGTGCCTGGAATGACGACAAACAATGATGCATATTACATTGCCCTTGTTGAAGAGTTAAAAGAGGCAAAACAACATGATGTCAATGATATTGAAGTCTTCACCAACTCGGAGTTGATATGTAATCAGATGAAAGGCATCTATCGGGTTCGGAAGGACAATTTAAAACCTCTTCATAAGGAAGCAATAAAATGGAGTTGTCAATTTCAACATTTTACCATCAATCACTCTGCAGATATTGAAAAGATGTCCACTGATATAATGTCCAGAGCATTTTTAAGCACATATGTAGATGCCAAATATGACATAGGATCACCATCCACTGCAACAGAAATCATTGATCACCATCAATATAAATCCCCATTGTGCGAATGGGTTGTTGTTATCATTTTTCTGGGGTCTATCACAGCATGGTTCTTTCACTAAAGAAGAACCTATTAATGTTTTATTTTTCCCCAACATGCAATGATTACAGTTTTTTGTATGGGAGACAAATTTATGGACAAATGTAATATATTCCATGTACGTGGACAAATGTATTTTGAGAAAAGTCACTGATTCATGGTTTTGTGATTATCATCAATACATTATGATGTTGTCTGACGTTTCTGGAGAGATATTGATGTGCTATGTGATTTGTTCGTTGGTCGTTGATCAGTGATGAAAGGTTTCTTTACTATGTTTATAAGCAATTTATTCTTAATAACACATATTTCTCTTGAAACTAGTTTCAATTTATTTCTCTTCCAATTTACATAATTGGCTAGATAGTACCTGTTTTTGGAAGACTTTGAGGGATAGTTCGAAAGTAAATTTGCATTTTGCCAATTTATCTGTTCAATCTATATGAGTATTTGTTTTTTTAATGTAAATCAAGCATTTCATGGATTTTTTAGGGTTCAAGGCCGTATAACAAGATTTAAAGTCATTATATAATGACAATTAAATTTGAGTAGCAAAGATAGCAATCATTCTTTTTAAACACTAGAAATAAACTCAATTGACCCTCTTGATTACTTGCAAAATTTTATTTCTCAGTTTTATTATTTATAAAATGAAATAACTGCTGTTACAATGCATGTGATGAGATATTGTACATAAACAAGTGACATACTTGTTCATAAAGGGCACTCATACAATCTTTCTTGTTTATATCTATTGTCCACAAATCAAATCTCGGAATCTCAAGTACCCGAAGTTGCAATATTAGAGTGTAACAGGTTCTCTCAATCAACCTAGATGGTTGAAATCACAGTTTAAAGAAAAAAAATTGTGACATCAACAATTTCAGGTAAGCCAAATTCTAGGGGTAGCTTGAAACTGGTTATATTATTTAATATTTAAAAAATAATATAAAATATAAAATAAATTAACATTAATTTAATTTAATCCATGGGCTTAGAAGAGTCCATGATAAAACTCATTGTTTTAAGGCACTTCTCATGTGAAGATTGCTAATTCCAAACCCTTTAGATCGCTGGTTCAAAATCCTGTAAGTGTAGCTTAAAAAATGAACATAAATTCAACTTAATTCTAACCTTTACATTTTCCCTAATTCTACTCAACTCTGAAATTTCATAATGTTTAATTATTTATGTAAAAATAAATTTAATATTTTGGAAAATATTGAAACCCATAAATTAAAATTATATTTTTTTCCTATAAAAATAAATTTAATGTTTTGGAAAATATTGAACCCAATAAATTAAAACTATATTTTTCTTAATTTAAAATTAAAATGCACAAATCGCATCTTTACATTATGTCTTTTTAGTAAATCACATCTTTATACTATTATGTATTAAAATACTTTCTTCTGGTAAAAGATTTCAACTCTGAAAAACACTTATTTTTTTCTTTAAAAACAACCATGATAATATTAAAAAATAAAATTTGTTAATTAGGTTTATTGATGGTTGAGAGGTATGATTGTTGCACTCTCTACCAAGTTGAATTTTAGCAAATAAGATATCAAACTCATATCAGGTATAGTATCATAAAAGCTTTTAGATATATTATTATAATGAAATTAATAAATATAATTTATATATCAAACCTCAAAACTGTTTTAATCTGATCAAATTTTAGGTTCAAATTTAGTAAAATAGAGTTAAAAAGGGAAGCTACCTTTAAAAAAATATACCATACCAACCAGCATAGATTCATTTTAAATTCAGATCTAACTTAAGTCCAGAGAGATCCAATTTCTTCATCTGCAAAATTTATGACCCAACATTATTTAAATGTTTTTATAGTTACTTAATTTTTTTTATGCCCTGACATTATTTAAATGTTTCATGTAGTTATTTAATTTTTTTTATATTTATATTTTTTAAAATTTTATTTTGGCTGACATGAGTAAAATTAACTTTGATGAAGGAGAAACACCCTTATACATCATATTGGGCGGTAGAATGAACCTCTCAACTCAATACACAAGCACATCACGCTAAGTTGTAGAATGAACTTCTAAACTTAATAAACAAACTGAACTAAATAACCAACTCAAGTACTAAAAACCAGCCTATATCTCAGTAAAAACTCTTTTTATGAAACTGATTACATAACAGTAAAGGCTAGATTCTATATCCTATAATGATTACACAAAAGTAAAGGCTAGATTCTATACCCTATAACAATAACAGCTAAAAAAAATACAAGTTTTTATTACTCAAAATATTATTTACATTGGCAATAACATGAAAAGGAAACGGCAGAGGCAGAACGGTTCAACCTCATGCCACGTTCAGTCCAGAGGTTACTTAGTATTAATGAGGAGAGTGGAAGTGTGAGACAAGCATGAGCCAACTCTGCACTTCTATACCATGCATATTTGATCTAGTGTCTTTCTTGTCTGGGTTGTATTTCTGTACCAGAAACCCAAGTTTTATATCATTTAGTTACTCTCAGGATCAATGCAGTTTTGTAGATTCTAATATAATAGCTTAACTTTACCAAAAAAAGGAAATACAGATTCTCATTACTCAAGAGAATTCATACACGCAATAACATTGCAGTACAGATACACAAGAACATTGCACTGTAACCCCAATTCTCTGTTTTTAAATTCTGCAACAAGCTTTCACTCCACCAAGAACTTTGCCAACCATCAATTCATCTCTTCATCCCCAGGGATCCAGTTACTAGCGCGCAAATCAAGAACTTTCCCAACCATGAATCTCGGCTGAGATGCAAGACCTTGATTGTTAGTTAACTGCTTCATTGAGGCGAAATGAGAATCAATGATCTTACGTGACTTGGGGTTTTCTTCCAGCTCTTTTCCAACAGTATTGAAAAGCAAACAAAGTGACTCAATATTTTCTTCAGTTGGAGGAGTTTTGGGATCCTGACCCAACAAGTGCTGAATAATATGATGAACAATTTTTTCAGGTACCATCTTCTGCTTGAAAAGCTCCCCAACAATCCTAACGGTTTCAAGAGTCCAAAGCTTTAACATCCTCTCCTTTACATGGCGCTCAGCTTGTTGATGTGGGGCTGTCAAACCTTTGATTTCAGCTCGCAGATGATCTGCACCCTCAAATGCTTCTTGGCAAGTGTTAAGAAGAATCCGCCTGAATGCTATTGGTTTTCCATCCGGTTCTTCAGATGGAATAACAGACTCAACTACTAAAAACAAGCTTATATCTCAGTCAAAACTCTGTTTTCTATGAAACTGATTACACAACACTAAAGGCTAGATTCATACCCTATAACAATAAGAGCTTAAAAAAATACAAGTTTTTATTACTCAAAATAGAATTTACATAGGCAATAACATGAAAAGGAAACGGCAGAGGCAGAACGGTTCAACCTCATGCCACCTCCATTCCAGAGGTTACTTAGTATTAATGAGGAGAGAGGAAGTGTGAGACAAGCATGATCCAACTCTGCACTTCTATACCATGCATATTTGATCTAGTGTCTTTCTTGTCTGGGTTGTATTTCTGTACCAGAAACCCAAGTTTTATATCATTTAGTTACTCTCAGGACCAATGCAGTTTTGTGCAGTTTTGTAGATTCTAATATAATAGCTTAACTTCACCCAAAAAAGGAAATACAGATTCTCATTACTCAAGAGCATTCACGCACGCAATAACATTGCAGTACAGATACACAAGAACATTGCACTGTAACCCCAATTCTCTGTTTTTAAATTCTGCAACAAGCTTTCACTCCACCAAGAACTTTGCCAACCATCAATTCATCTCTTCACCCTAGGGATCCAATGAGACTACGCGACTTGGGGTTTTCTTCAAGTTCTTTTCCAACAGTATTGAAAAGCAAACAAAGTGTCTCAACATTTTCTTCGGTTGGAGGAGTTTTGGCATCCTCACCCAACAAATGCTGAATAATATGATGAACAATTTTTTCAGGTACCATTTTGCGCTTGAAAAGCTCCCCAATAAACCTGATGTTTCCCAGAGTGCGAAGTCTAACCATCCTCTCCCATTCTTGGCGTTCATCTTGGGCTGCCATTTCTTTAATTTCAGTTCGCAGATTATCTGCTCCTTCAAACGCTTCTTGGCAAGTGTTAAGAAGAGTCCGCCTGAATGTTACTGGTTTACCATCCGGTTCTTCAGATGGAAATTGAGGTAGTTCCCGCCCTAGATAAAGGCACAACTCAGCAATAAAGGGGAAAACTGTTGGTTCCATTACTGCCCTGTCAAAAATAAGAAATGTTACTCTGATCAGAATGTCTGCTGACGAGATCAAATTTATAGCTTGATCTCTGAGAACATCAAACTTTTCCTGAGTTAACTCATCAGGTATTGCCATAACAGTTTTTAAAATTCGATCCGTTTCTGACATGGCTTCCCTTCTGCTAGACCAAGGAACACCAGCCTTCATAAGAGTAGTTGTTGGTCTCTCTGTTTTCGCCAAGTATTTCCTTGGAAGCAGGGGCAATTACTAGTGATCGAACCCCCCATTCACAATTATTGGGCAAGAAAGGATCTGAATTTTTCGCCATCAAATAGGGTTTTCCTGGTGTAGAAATGGGCTCTGATGCCAAGAGTTGAAGCAAACGCCGAAAATTGAAAATGTCCACTTCCCTGCGAGCCTTCGCACGCCAGACTAAATTAACCGCTTCTTCATGCTTTGTGCCCACACTCTCACATCTGCCTAACTGCTTCCTACCTCTTGCATCACGTCTAATACCAAAACTGTTTCATGCAAACATATTACATCTGTGTTTTCTTCCGGGGTTTAAACCTAGCTTTTGTCCAGTTTCTGAATGGATCTCATATATAGTTTTGGGTTTCATCTCTTCATGTCTAGGGATCCAGTTATTAGCACGCAAATCAAGAACCTTCCCAACCATGCATCTCGTTTGAAATGGAAGACATTGATTGCTACTTACCTGCTTCAGTGAGGCAAAACAAGAATCAACGATACTGTGGTTCTTGGGGTTTTTTTCAAGCTGTTTTCCCACAGTATTCAAAAGCAAGCAAGGAGCCTCCACATTTTCTTCAGTTGGACCAACCTTCGCATCTGTGCCTAACAATTCGCATTTGTGCCTAACAATTGCTGAGTACAATGATGAACAATTTTTTCAGGTAACACCTTCTGCTTGAAAAGTTCCCCAATAAACCTAATGTTTCCCAGATTGCGAAGCTTTACTATCTTTTCCTTGTCACGCCGTTCGGCTTCTTGATCTGGGGCTGAGAAATCTTTGATTTCAGCTCGCAGATTATCTGCACCTTCAAATACTTTTTGGCAAGTGTTAAAAAGAATCCGCCTGAATGCTATTCGTTTTCCATCCGGTTCTTCAGGTGGAAATTGAGGGAGCGCTGTACTTAGATACTGGCACAACTCAACATAGATTGGGCAAAATGTTGGTTCCATCACTGCCCTGTAAAAATTTAGGAACGTTACTCTCACCAGAACGTCTGCTGAGTTAATCATCAAATTTGCAATTTGATCTTTGAGAACATCAAACTTTTCCGGAGTCAATTTGTTCCCCATAACAGATTTCAAAACTCGATCCTCTTCTGACATGGCTCCCCTTCTGGAACACCAAGGAACATTAGCCTTCATAACAGCAGGTGCTGGTTCCGCTCCATATTCTCTGTTTTCTCCTAGTACTTCCTCTGAAGCAGGGGGAGGTAGCAGTGACAGACCTACCCCTTCAAGATTATCCGTCAAGAAAAGATCTGAACTTTTCGCCATCAAAACCCCGCCTTCACTCATAAAAACTCAGACAAATTACTTCGGATGAATAACAATCGGAGGGAGCAACCGCGGGATCGCAATAACTTTCCGTTCCTGGCATTCCAGCTCCATGTCAGCTCCTCCCCGATCTGTCAGGATACAGCTGCGATCAGATCCACGGAATGTCAGGATTGTCAGGGAGGGTGGCGCGCGTAGGGGAGGGTGGTGGAGGGTGGAGGAATCGTCCGGTGGCCGGAGCCGGAGGATTTTCCGGCCGGTGCCAGAAAACGGGCCATTCTACCGCCTAGGTAGACTACTCCCATTTGTATCACTGAGCCAGTCTTGGTGCCATATGTCAGGGATGGGATACCAAGTTGTATTGTTGATTTCCAAGCCCAAGAAAAAAATATTAGTATTTCTTGGATCTGCAATATGATCAAGATATGTGATACCAGCATTAGATAAAAATTTGATCAAATCAGGTGGAAGTCTAAAGGAATTACCACTATCGGACCATGGATCCATACCCACATGAATTGAGGAACCCGATTTAATCCTCCAGATCAGTTCGTCATGAACATATGGGATTGAATTTAATACCGCTCTTCATATAGTTGATATTCTTGTCTTGTTCCAAGAGGGAAGCCAGATCCATTCAAGTGTATGAAGGGGCTAGATGTATTTATTATATACAACTTCTATCCACAAGCTATGAGTCGTGAGGATCTGCCAACCCAATTTGACAGCTAATGTAATGGAAAAAGATTCAAGATTTTTTAGTCCCAAACCTCCCCATTTCTTTGGGAGAGCTATCAAATCCCAGCGAACCCATGCATATATATGACCATCCTGTCTCCCTTTCCATAAAAATATGCAACACAGTTGTTGTATTTGCGCGAGTATGCCCTTTGGGATCCAGGCCATGGACATCCAGTAAACTGGAGTCACTTCCAAAATAGATTTAATTAATACCAGTCTTCCAACCTTGGAGAGGTATTTATGATGCCAAATATTAAGTCTTCCTTCAATCTTTGCAACCAACCAAGTTCAATCTGCAATCCTGTAGTGAAGGGGCTTATGTCTAAATCCAACGTACTTTATACCATCCTCCAACGATAGAAGAGAATAAGGGAATCTATGAAGAGAAAATTGGATCTCATGATGTGAGCATATAAAAGATGTAATGGTAGACTTTCGGGCACTGCACTCCAGTCCTGTTGGTGTACAAAATAGGAGCATAGCAGAATGTAGGGCAGTTAGGTCCCCAATACCTCCATTGAGAAATATTAAGACATCATCTACAAATAGTAAATTCAATAAAATATAGTTATTAGTGATCTTGATGCCTTGAAGCCACCCTAGTTTGTGATCTATGGAGATGAGTCGACTAAGGCCCTCCATTATGAGTAGGAACATGAGAGAAGAGAGGGGACAACCCTGTTGAAGACCCCTCTCAACATGAAAAAAGGGGGATGTGGATCCATTGATGAGAACATTGTAGGATACCTTGGTGATGAAGCACATGATCCAATTGAAAAAATGCAGAGGGAAACCCAAATGATTTAAAAGAATACACATATATAGCCAACTAGTGTGATCAAATGCCTTTGCAAAATCAATTTTGAGGATAATTCCTTTCAATTTCTAGTTTTGATGGAGTATAGAACTTCTTGGGCCATACCAATGGCATCGTGTATCTGGCGATTATTAAGGAAGGAAATTTTTTAGGAGAGATGTGAGCAGAGAGTATGGGTCTAATATGATTGGTAATGATCTTGGAAATAATTTTGTAGATGTAGTTGCAGAGGGAGATAGGTCAAAAATCATTAAGGATTCAAGGTAGCCAGATTTCGGGATGAGAGCTATGAAGGTGGAATTGAAGGCCTCATACATGTGTCCATTGGTATGACAATCTTCAATGATACGGAGTAAATCCTCCCCCAAAATGTCAAAGAAAGCTAGATAGAAGTCAATCAACCAGCCATCTAGATCAGGACCTTTTTCCTTCTTGAACCATTTGAGAGTGTTCTCCAGCTCCCCCATCGAAACCAGCTTGAGAAGATCCACAAATTCCTCATGTTCCACAAACTGAGGAAAAAGGCCTACCACCCTTATGATTTCTGCCAATGTAACTTCACAAGGAGCTCGATAAAGATTTCTGATGTGAGATGAGCCAAGAGAGGCCGAGTGATGAAAGGAGTGTACTCTCTGGCCATCTTCATTTGTCATCTACCAAATGGTGTTGATTGCACAACTCCCATTGGCGAATTGATGGTAAATTTTGGTATTATCATGTCCCTCTTTTAATCAGATTGCTCTGCTCTGAAGCCTCCAAGATTCCTCTATGTCCTTTAATATTCTGCCCCGTTCAGTCTCTAAGGTGATGAGATGAGTCTTTGCATTAGTAGAAAGGAACCCCCTTCCATGTTCATCCTCTAGACTAGAAATCTCAAGCTCAATAGTGTGGAGGGTGTTGTCATCCTGCAGTCACTTATTATGGGCCCAACCCATAGTTAATCATTTGAGATTAAGAAGATTGTTAGAGAAACCTTCCAAGCTAGATCGGCCCGAACCAAGAGAATGTGCCTTCTAATAATCAAAGATTAATCAAATGTAGTCAGGATCCTTTAGCCAACTAACATTGAATTTGAAAGGATATTTTGGTTTATGATCTAGCCCACTGATCTCGAGATAAATAGGAGAGTGATTTGATAATCCCCCCGATCCTACCCACTGTCTATAATTGTGGATGTTTCCAATGAGTCTCTCCTTAATGAGAAATCGATCCAACCTTCAATCTAGCATTGCCTCTCTAGTCCTTCCGTTCCTCCAAGTAGGTTGGAGGCGCATCATAGGAATGTCAATGAACCAGTGATTCTCAAGAAGGGCCTCAAAAGTATTAGATAAGGGATCAATCTGGGCATTGTGACCCCAAGATTCAGAGTGTCCAATGGAGAAATTGAGGTCACCACCCAAAATGATGTTATCGACTTGTAGAAGAGCTGATTTGAGAAGGTGTTCCCAGAAAGTTGTTGTATTATGGCAAGGGACATATACATTAATCAATCGAAGCTCTAAGCCCAAGTCGGATGAGAAAAGATTAGCCCCACTGAAGCCAATCCCACCCCAAATATTTGATAGTCTAATCGATCTAGGGTTATACCCAAATGAAATGCCCCATGATCTCCCACACACATAAAGAGAATGGAAATTCCATCCATGTACCAATGATTCCAATGCAGGAATAATATGATCAATAAGCCCTAGGGTTTCCTGTTGAATAATAACATCCACACACTAGGCTTCCAAGAGTCTTTTGAATGCTAGTTCTTTTCTGGTGCTATCCAACCCATGACAGTTAAAGGATAGCCACTTCATGAGGGAGAGGATGCAAGGGTGTTCTGTGCTCTAAGAACCCGATCGATGGCAAGTTGTCGACCTGCCGTGACATCAATTCTAGCTTGATGAATAGCCTTGGAAAGTGAAGAATGATGACCCCATGTAGGTTTAGGAGGCAAATGGGGGGAAATAATCCCGATACCATAAGAGTCCATGGAAGATGCTCATTCCAAGGATCGTATATTATAGGAATGGGTAGGTTTAGAGGAG
>APFE030033828.1:0-18697 GCA_000404065.3 Pinus taeda
GTTTTTAAGCAAAGCTATTTATGAGAAGGAAATGTTGGCAATACTCCATGCACTTAAGAAATGGCGTCCCTATCTAATGGGAAGACACTTCAAGGTAAAAATGGATCATGATAGCTCTAAAAACCTTTTAGAACAAAGATTATCCTCTGAAGAGCAACAAAAGTGGGTCACAAGGATGTGGGGTTATGACTTTGAAATCATCTACAAAACAGGGAAGCAAAATGTGGTGGCAGATGCACTCTCAAGAAAGGATGAGGATGTGGAAGCATTATTGTGTGCCAGTTCTACTATCCAACCAGATTGGATAAACGAGCAAGAGATGAATGGAAGAAGTACAAAGAAGTATGGCCACTTACTCAAAAGTTGCAAAAGATCCCAATTCAAACAATATTTCCAGAAATTGAAGAGGAAGGAAAAATCATATTGGAACTTGGAGCAGTTACAGAAACAAGAACCCGACAGCTACGAAATCGATCAATTACAGAGTATCTCATCAAGTGGAAGAACTTACCTGCTGAAGATTCCACATGGGGGGACAAGAATTTTATACAGAAGCATCAAGAACTACTCAAGCGTTGAGGACAACGCTTTTTGAAGGAGAGGGGCATGTTAGGCCCCTATACTACTAGTGTAACACCTTATTGTTATTAGTACAACCCCCTTATTATATTGATGTACCCATGTAGTGCCCATATTGTCTCTATTGTGCCCCGTAGAAGCCCACTATTGTTATTATTGTGCCCTTACATTATTATTGTTATGTCGGCTCTGATTACATTATGACCCCTTAGACTGTTATATATAGAAAGGAGGTATTTTCATTTGTATCATCCAAGAATTGTTCATTTATGTAATGTAAAGGAGGTTGCCCCCTCGAAGAGGCTGAATTCTAAGTCGTTGATCTATCTTTTCTATCTTTTCTTGAGCTAGTTTCATAACACAATCCATGATTAATTAAAGTCAAACCAATCAAATCACGCTTGCTGTGTTAATCCTCGCCTTAACTCCTCATTAAACTCAAACCACTGAGTTTAAATGCTCGCCGAGCCCCTCCATTACTGTCCGTGCAATTCTCGCACCTGACCACTGCACAATCTCCCTCCTCTCCATCCGATGGCTCACGTTGATTTCGGAAGGTCTCTAAATTTGAACTTTACCCGCCTGAAATGGGTTGTTTTCTACTGAGCCCCCCAAGCTACATGATAGTCGATGAATGGAATCAGGCGACCTCCTCCCAATGCCACTAAGTGCCCAAAGGTTGTGCAAAGTAAACCACTTACTGCTAGCCTGCTACCCACCAAAGCTGTCACTGTTCACCCTGCTACGCGACAAAATGCTACTATTCACTCATACCCGCCAAATTGACTTTTTGCGCATAAATCCAAAAAAGCCTGAAATCATTGTTTTATCATTTTTTAACTACAAACTTCCATGCATGTGCCTGTGAACGTTGAAAGTCGTCAACCCACATACAACTGCACTTTGAAGACGCTAAAAGCTCCCAGATTGCCTTCCAGCCTAATTGAAGCCCTTTCAACTATTTAGAATCACCAGTGAACCAATTCAGACCCAGTTTTCGTCAATTCCAGGTATTTAAGCCAAAATCCATTGAAAGCCCTGTCAATTTCCAAACTAGTCATTAAGTTTTTGTAATTGGAATTAAAAGAGAACTTTAGTAACTTAAAACCCACCTGGAATTGAACCACAAGTATCTGTAAATATTAACATTTCACTTCCCCCATTCTCAAATCCGTAAGAACTGAGAATGACAGCCCCAATTGCTATGGAAGTTAGGCAAATTTCCACTCCTCACCTAGACCTGGATCACCTTCCCCTTGCTGATAAAGACTTCCAAATGAAGGACACCCTTGTCCATGAATCCCCACTCAAATTATACTGCCGATACAGAGACCAATACCTAAACCATGCTGATAAAATAGGTCTTTGGGAGTCTAATTTTCCCAAGTATCAATTTCCTCAGGTACACATCTTTCCAAAAATTGTCCATTATTTCCATGCAAACTACATTCCCAGCTAAAGAGTAGTGATGTCCCCTGACCATACCATACTTTTCACCATTACTACTGAATCAATCAATGAAATGCTGCAGCTACAACTAGGACAAAATCTGACCCCTATTTCCATTGGAGACCTGCTGGACAAATTCCCCAAAATTACCACTGCCAAACTTGCTGAAATGTTCCAGAATTTTATTGTGAAAGAAAAACATATTCCAAACGATCCTCCCCCATATATATGGACGATATTTTCTCAACTTGGCCAGGACATTGTGTCAATGATATCTAGTGTCTTAGGCTATACTACTAGTGAATACATAGATGAAATCATCTTAGCCTTCATGTCTATCTTTACTCCAGGACAACCTCCTGCTGTCATGTATGATTATGCCAAGTTCATAGCTAATAAGATGCATGAGCAATTCATGAGAATGAACAATGAAAAAGTATTCAAGTATTCCTCAGTTTGTACCATCTTTTTCCGTATTACCAAGCTGACAAGTTCCCCTTTACTCTTCAAAAAATTGATACTAAAGGTCACCCTAGGTCAGTGACTTCTGGACTCCTTTGATCCACAAATTTCAATCACCATATCCATACATAGAATTCATAGATCTTTTTGTACATCCTGTAGTAACCATGGTGCTAGGAAGTCCTCCTCCAAGAATCAGTTCAGATATCAGGAAGATCCTACAGCTTTCAAAACAACACAAAGTGGGAGATTGGTACTTGTACCAAAATCACACTGAAATGAGGATCTATGGCTGTGAGTTGGCCCAATATAAACTACCCAAATACCTCCCAATGAGGTTATTTGATTTGAAGTACTACAGGCAGATAATCAACTCAGATGAGGTGCATTTTGTTAAGGCCAAAAAGAAGGCCCAACTCAGAATCAAAGATCAATAAGGCCCATTTGTATGTGATAGCCAAAAAGTTGGAAGAGAAGCAGAGGAAATCCTTCAAAGACTTAAACTAAAACAAAGCCTCATGTGGAGATATGATCCTTGTGACTTCATTTGTAGCAAAAGATAGAAAAACAAGATGGCTCCCTACATTCACCACCAAATCCCTGAAATAGAGGAATATGAAAATCAGTTGGAATGGGTGGAGAATATTTTAGTGGATAGGGATAGCACTGAAGTTGCAGTTGAAATTTCTCTAATTGATTTAGAGAAAAGGCTTGATGAGGGTTCTTTCCTACAACTGCCAGGAGAATATCAAGTCCAAGGAGAGTCTCAAATCCAAGAAGAACCATAGGCATAGGGAGAATCTCAAGCACATAGTGAACAACATACAGAAGAAGAATCCCAGGTACAAGAAGAGTCAGAACAACCAGGCTTATTAGAAGAACTAACTCAAACAAGACTACCAGAGCCCATAATGAGTACTCCCCCTACCTTGCAAACTCCTCTAAATGAGGAGAAAAACCTCAAAAGAAACAGGGAAGAGGCAACTACACCAGGAAAAGCAACTATACAGACATATGCATAAACCAGCCTGATCAAAAGGCAAAGGTTAAATCCTGTCTTTGAGCTGGAATTCACAGAAGAGACAGCAGGGGCCACCAGCACAGAAAGGGAAGGAAGTAGGCCTGCTACTCCTTCTAGGAGCACATGAGAACCTTCGACATCTCATACTCAGATGTTGGAAAGGCAATAGAGTGTTGAAGTGTCCTCATTTAGGATGCCAGTAGACAAAGATCAAGATATCAATGAAAGGTAGAAGGATATAAAGGCTAGGAATGAGAGAATAAAAGCCCAGACTTATGCACAATACCTAAAGATGGCACCTAACAATCAGACAAGGCTTATGTAAGCCTATGATGTGAAAGAAGGGAAAATGCATATGACATTTATGAAGCCCACCACACAGCAACCAAGATCAGTAGTTGACTACAAAAAGATAGACTTTGAAGTACTAGTAAAGGACATACATCCTATTGACCAGATTGAGTTACACAAACAGACAGGGGAGATGTTTTACTCCACCTTGACAGGGAAATCCATCGTTGCAAAACTCCCTGAATAATATATTAGCTCAGTTCCAATTGGATAAGGCCTCTTCACAGGCAAAAGACACTAGAATCAAATCCTTAGAGGACTTAATCATTGAGTTGGGACACGATCCCAAATATGTAAAGGCCACTGAAAAGTTGATAGAGAAGAAGAATGATGACATAGCTACTTTGAAGAAGAAACTCAAAATTCCACCATTACATCACCCACAAACAATAGAAGTCCTGGAGACACAAAAAGGACACGAAGAGCTTATGGTCTTGGTCCTAAAGCTAAATGACCAACTGAAAGAAACAAAGAAAGAATTGGACACATTGATTCAGTCCAAACAAAGTGAATTGGCCACTACCTCTACAACTGCCATTCCCACAGTAACAACTGCAGTCCCTTCAACATTGGCAACCTCTTTAGCACCAATAACTCCACCTGCCACAACACTACAAGTCACAACAAAGTTTACAACAGCATGTACTTCAACAGAAAAAACAGCAGAGCTAGTAAGAGCCATGGAAGCTATGTCAATCCAGGCAACAGAACTTAAGAGGCTTAAGGAGAAAGTGGCCAGCTTAGAAACTGACTGCAAGCTTGGCAAGATTCAACAGAGAGAAGAAACACAGAAAGCCCTAAGGATGGGTGAGAAGATAAAGGTCCTAGAAAAAGATTTAACTCTGCAAAATCCACTAGGACAGACCAAAGAAATGCTATTGGCCAATATCATTAACTCTGTTAATGATATTTGGCCATTAATTCAAGTTATATTCGAGCAAACTGAATTGGTGAAAGTGGTCACCGAAGCAATTCAGAAAGTAAAAAATGAATTGGGGGACATGCCTCAGGATGCTAATCAGCTCATCCCTTTCCTGAACAAAAAAAATAGGCATGAGCTCAACGAACTTGGTATAGAGGCTAGGACTGAAGCTATCCTACAAATAAAAAAGGATCTTGCTAAAAGAAACCTCAAGGTTAACTTGGAAGAAAAATGCCATAACATGCAAATGGGCATTGACAGATTCATGGCCAAATTTATGATTTTGAGGGATAAAGGCCTTCCCAATCCTATGGTCATCCATGATAAACTTATGACCCAATTGGACTACACTAACAGATTAAGGAAGTTGGCTAAGGAGCAAGAAAGCACTTCAGGAATCAAAGCCTTGCCAACTGGAAAAGTATTGTATGATACTTTGGAGAATCTATTTTTTCTGCAAAATGAGATAAAAATTTTGTTTTTCATCAAGCCTAATTTTGATAAATACACAAAGGCTGATGAAACTTACAGAAAAATGTTAAAATCAAAATTACCTAAGGATGAATGGTGGGAAAAGATGATAGATTTACTATAAGTTACCACAGTAAATCTGAAGGCAGGTGAAAGGACAGATAAACAGGGTCAAAGAGTAGTAGGTTAAAGAGTATAGGTAAAAGATTAAAGACAAAGGTGATTCCAGTGTACAAATATCAGCTAGCTTAAAGAGCTCAAATTTGAACTGCAAATAGCCAACACTATCACAATAAAAGGGACAACATGATGTAGTTTTCCATCTGTCTCTATCTTCATGCTTGAAGATATTTTGATTTCCTAGATTAATTCTCATATTGTTTTAAGATATTTTGTAAATATTTTTTTTGTATAAATTCTTCACATTTCGAAGTATTTAGGGTGGATTCAAAGACATTTCTATAGACATTTTCCTCTCAAGTTAAAGTGATATTGTATCAATACTGGATTGGCTTGTTGGATCAAGGAATAAAGTAAAGACATTTCACAGGATTCTTGTGTAAAGCGGAAATCAAATAAGTATTTTATCTCATATGTATTATTGTTTTTATTTATGTTTATTAATAATCAAATGTGTTTCTGTGAAATATGAATGGTAAACTAGGAATGATATTTCAGAACTGGCTTTAATTCTCTCTTTCTTGACTGTTTACATTCTTAATGTTTTCTACTAAGCTATCTTAGTTAGGGAATTCTTAAATTCTCCCTTACTTCCGTAGTTTCCTCCTCGGTCTATAGTAAAGGATTCTTAATTTCCCTTTGCTCATGATCACCTCCTTCTCTTCATCTCGATCCCGGTCTAAGGATTCTTCATTGCCCTTTCACCCTGGTTAGAACTACCTCATCCATTGAACCTGAGATTTGTTTTTTACTTTGCTAGCTTTCCCTATGAACACTCCCTTTAGTGATCTGGTCCAGTTAAGGCATCATTTGACTGACTCCATAGCCCAATGGCTTGAACGCCTTGCTTTGTCCATCTGTTCCTAGAATTCCACCACCCAACCAAAATCAACACCTTATGAACACTAAGAACTAGCGTAAAATCCCACCCAAAACAAAGTTAAATTATAAAGAGAAAACCCTCTCTGGACTTAGGTTGGCTAGAACCTGAGTCTAAAAGATTAGGTTTGTGGTTATCTCGGATTATTCCTTCCTTTGATAACTTCTAGGGAAGACTTCTAAGTGATAACATAGATTATCACCTTTACTTTTCCTAGGAAAACAAAAAGTTAAATAGTATTTACTTTTGGCCTTGCAATAAAAAATCTCTTGAAATATTTTGATTTTTCGCTTTTATAAGTAAAGATTGTTCAGGAAATAGTTATAACATTTGAAAATTAACTAGGTTCTATCTCTCTGAAATCTGCTTGTTTCCACCAAAATTATTTATTCTTTGAGAAACCTCCAACTTTATAAATAAACTGTTGTTCTACTACCAGTCAAGAAAAGTATCTATAACAAAGTAAAGACTCTTTGTAGATAAGCATCTTCAACTCTATAATTGTCATCCAAAACTATTAAGGAGTCAATGATTCTCTCCATCCAGAAAACTTTACTCTTTTTAGAGTGTAATTCTAAAATATACTAGAACTTGAAATATAAGAGGTCTCATCAATAGCTTGCTTACCATGTTAATAGGGAAATAATAAACTCAATACTGCATACCAAAACAGGGTAATGGCTTGATATTATTTTAATCAAAAGACAAGGGGTCTCATCACGAGCTAGCTTGTTCAGTTGAATTACAACCAGTGAATGGCATTGTTACTATTTGGCCACCAAATCAAGACATTTACTTTTAAGCTTTTAAGTAATAAAAAGAAAAATTTTGCAAAAAAATAAACTGTTTAAAAAATAAAAAAAGAGGAGAATACATATATGATTTTGAATTTATCTCTAAAAACTGCACTCTTATCTGGATGGGACGCTAAATCATTGTTGGTTAAAAGATAACTCTATTGAGGCTATGGATAGCTGTTGGTAGCAGATGCTCTACCTATGACAAATGAGTACATCTAAAAGTTAATCTGAAAGAGCCCCTTACTTTATCTTTAAACTAAGGAATGATATAGACAAAGGAATTTTCATTTTGAAGAGAATATCAAGTGAATTGTAATTATATGAGTTAGTTTTTTTTATTATTCAGAGAAATGTTACTTATATTAAATTTCATGTAATTTCTATTTCCTGAACTATCTTCATTTTGAAAGTTTTTAGCAATTTCAAAGTTATCAGAGATAACTGGTTCTTTTAGTGAATCGCCAATTGTTGTATTGTTCAACAACCCCCCGATTTGTTATATTAATAGTTAGTATTATATAAATAAATGGGGACCCTTTAATTTTTTTTCAAAAAATTAGTAAATAATATCTTACCTTTTGAAACCATTCGGAATAAAACTTTGGATTACCTTAAGATATCAAATCAAGTCACTTTGTGATTAGGAATTCTCGCTTTATCGCAAATCGCAAGATTCAAAGTAACAAAGGTTATTCATGAGGCAAAATTTGTGAGATATGATAAAAGAAACCCATACAAAAGACTGAAGGCAACATTAAACTTATTATAAAACTTAAGGTTTAATATATTCTTTAAAGTATTTATCGCAATCACATCACGACTTTTATAAGAGCACAAAACATGCAAACCACAAGAAAATGCGAAATGTGATGTGGTTCGGATCCACGGGGGCTTCAATGGGGGAGCAATATCATACCACGTGGGTTCATATTGGGGGATATATATTGAGGAAAAAATGAGATAATATATTGGGGATATATAGGGGGTAAAGGGTTTTTATATTGGCAAATATAAAAAATGGAGCTTAAAGTTAATGAAAAAATATAAAGGGGTGTAAAAATGGTTAATGAAAAAAAGGATACCTACAATATCTAGTGAAGGTAAGGGTTTTTTAAATTGGGAATCTATATTGGGTTCATATTGGTAGGGGGTTAAATAATGTGATTTTTAGAGGTATTTTCCTAGATGTAGTCAAATTAAGGGTATTGTTTACTATGCCACGAATGCACGTGATATGTCGTAGGTTCACTGAGTGAATCCCCTGTGTCCGGACCCAACAGAATATTAAAACCATTATAAAACTTCAATAGGGTTCAACATATCATAAATATCTATTTCAATGAAATAAACCTCCGCATAAGGAAACACTCTCTAAAAATTAAAAGGTATGTCGCTCATCGCAAATCGCAAAACACTAAAGAAACTTTGAATTGCTCTATTCACGATCTCTGATATTGCAATAATGTGATAATGCGATATTGAGATTTTCTAATTTACAATTTTGCGATATTGCGATATTCCGATTCATCGCAATCACATGATCAGAATCACACATAACCTACACCATTTTGAAATGTTATTTAGAAACTTGCGATGCGATATTATGACAAGTCATAAAGGAAATCAAGTATAGGCCTTAATGCATAGTTAATGAGGTTTAAATACATTTATTCATTTAACAGCTCGAGTTGATAGATATATTTTTTATCTGTGTTTGAAATAAAAGCTCCATCCTTACGTTCTTCAGAATTTATTGTGTTATTGTGTTTCTTCCTGCATTTTCTGCTCTGTGTTTTTATCCTATTTTCTCCATTGCCCAAATTCCAGGTAAATTCTGAAGAAGACAATGCTCACAAAAATGATTAAGAAAGGAAAAAAGACCGCAGAGGCTACTGCATCTGAGGAGTCAGACATGCAACCACTCTTCTCTGATACCACCTGTAACAAGGATGGTGGGACTACATCCTAGGAGGCAATGTATAATTTATTGGAGGAAGAAAACCCAAGGTCCCTAGAAACTAAAGCAACAAAAGATGCCACAGATTGATCTGACACTTCTTACTTCAAAGCAGCATGTTATTTCCTACATAGGATAGTTGCAAGGCCAGAAATATTACCATACACGGATATGGTAAGCGAGATTATTGATAATGTGGATATTTCTGATAGAACGTTTAGAAAATCTAGGCATGAAGTCATGGGGTCATTCAAACCAGACAATTTGAGCCAAATGTATCACCTTCCACAACCATCGAAGATCTACGATAAAGCCTTTATTGAGCATTTTTCCAAAGAAAATGAAGACCCAATGGATGTTATGCAGAATTTGAGGTCTAGCTCCAACAAGTTTAGGTGGGAGAAAACTGGTATGTACCCCATTGCATGTCTGTCAACCCCGCACAATTTTGTAGCTGCAATGTTGTGTAGGCTATTTGGAAAAGCTGATACCACCAATTTTTCTATTGAATGGGTTCCATTGATTGATGTAGTTGTAAATTTTATGATTATGAACTGGAGTACTATTTTGTCGAACAATTTGGCCATGGCCATTAGAGAATACAGATGCAATAGAATTGTCTCCGCTCAGGTTATACCTCCCTTTTACATGAGTGATTATGTCATGGATGCTATATGTTTTTGCTCACATTTTCCAAACATGGGATGGAAATGGACTTTAACAGATCTTGCACCCATCCATGTTTATCATAAAATTTTGTGGGAATCATAGTTTAGCTCCCTTTTTTATAAAATTTGTCATGGCGTTATGTTGTCAATTTATCAAACCATTTTTGATAAGAAAGCCCCCAGGCTTTCATAGATATCTTTCCAGTGGAAAGATGGTTTGGTGAGGAATTATTTACTTATATCAGAGTTTTTGGGAGTATTACAGCTCCCCATGTTCTTCCATGTTATGTTCCGGATAAAGCACTAGAAATGGAGATTTCTTATCAGACAGTGGGTGATGGTATAACCAAAACCCTCAAAGAGCAGAAGAAATCCATTTGGCCGACCTTCTTGTTGCAATGTGATGCTTTCATGTTACATGATATTTGGCATGTGATAAAAGAAATACAAAATGTCACATCTCTAAATATGGCTACCATGCTGGACAGACAGTATGACCTTAACAAGGTCGCAAAGAGTTTCACTACTATGATCAAAACCAGGAAATTTGTTCATGAGGATGATGAGTTTGATGATCTCTTTGAGAAAGTTGAGACATTTCACAGGTTTTACATTTAGCATCAATAAAATTGGACCCGGTGGACCTCAATGAATTCTACCTCTACATAAATAGAAGGCTAACAAAGGTCCCTTTGGACCAGTTATGAACTGGAGCAATAAGAGAACCTACTCTCAGCATAAGCCTGGAGGAAAGTTCCAAGTACAATTCTGATGAGGAATCTCAAGGGAAGTCAGTTCAATGTTCAAAAGACTCTAAACACCAATTTGAGAATACAGAAGGAAACCCCAAAGAAGACCCTGAACAGGACACAGAGGAGAATGTTGAAGAAATGACTGAAAAGGTCCCAACTGAGGAGTACATGGAGATTGGCTCCGCATAGGTTCAAACAGAAAAGATCCCAATTGTTGATCTGGATCAGGAGTGGGAGAAATTTAATAAAAAGCTCCAAACAAAGACTAGTCTTGAAGGGACTTCTAGATTCCAGATTCCACAACACACTCAACAGGTTATAAATCCAAAAACAACAGTGCAGGAAATTGTAACTACTCAGGATATTGAAGTCATCCTGACACACCCAATGTTATAGCTCCAAATATCACCCTTGGTATTTGTGATGCTTGGTTTATGGCCTAGGGAAACCCCTCCTTCTAGACTTGGTCAAAATATTTTAAAAACAATGTTTTACTCCCTGTACGCTACTTTGCCCTGTGATAAAAGCGTGTACACACGGGTTAGTCAATACCCAACCTGTGTATATGTGTTAAAACACTTAAAAAAATTAAATTTCCTTAACTATGGGCAGAGTTCATAGGTTTTACCTGTTGATTACCTCCTAGTGCCTGTGGCCCAACTATTTCCCAACTGTTTCCCAACTAAAAAACTAATTGCAAGAAGTATAAATAGAATTCTATGTGAAGGCCTTAAGGAGGAGAGAAGAGATAGAATTGCTATACTGAGATTATCCCCTGACCAATTCTGAAGTATTCCTGTGCCTCAAGCACTTCCCCAAGTTCAGGAAACCCTTGTTTCCTTGAGCGTTGATATTCTTGCACTTGCTTGAGATATCATGGTATTAGTTATGGAAGGAGGTTGTTGAAGACTGGGACTGGACAGATCTAGAGGACGGTTCTGCTTGGAGTTGGAAGAAGAAGACTGAAGTGAACTCTTTCCATGTTTATTATAGTTTTCTACAATAAAAAGAAACGTTGTCTTGTTCCTGAGATTGACCTTGTTTATGCATCATATGTTGTTATAATTCGTGTATGAATGTCATTTGGATGTATAACTAATCATCTTACTTATATGATATAAAGTGGATCTCATTAAAATGCTCTATCTATATGCTGCTATGTATGTTCGGATTGGTTGATTTGCAGATTCAAAGATCATCAGGAGTTGTGGAGGGTTTGAACCTTGCTGGAACTACCCAAACGAAGGATATCCGGGTATGTTCATCCTTACATAGTTTGTTTATTTAAGCATGTTTCTTGAGTTGTATGCGTGTTTCTTACTGTAGATTACTCTTGCTCTGTTGGGGTTCTAATCCAAAGCCCTAGGGTACTTATTCCCAAAACAGAATTGGTGACTCTACTGGGGATAACAATCTTGTTGTTCCTAGTTTGGGTTGTTCAGTGTCAATCAAGGCTCAGTTCTTGGTTTGCTTGCTGTGACAGTATTGCCTACTCCTGTAGGAACTCAGACCTCAAGTCTGATATTTTTAATCAGGCCTTGTTTTTTATTTTTCTTGCAAAACTTAGTATACGCACCTTTGTCTATTTACAGTAGTGTACACACGCTTGTTTCTATGAAGTGAAACCATGTATACACAAGTTTCTTTTGTCAGAAGCATGTGTACACACACCTATGTTGGAACACAGTTGCGTATACAATTTTTTGCATGCTTTTTTCAAATCTTTCTGCCCAAAAAGATTTGTTTCTTGGTCTATTTGGTTTATGAGTGGTTAGTTTCTGTCTTTAGAATTTAATTATTCAGTGAGCTTACTGTTTTGAATTCTCTTCTACTTTGAAAAGTTTTGGCCTAGGTTTGCTTTTGAGTGAGTTTTATGATTTGTGTTTGAACACACAAGACTTCTTATAGAGGTTCTTGATTTTTTTGGTATTCCAGAATGGAAGATTGTTTTCAATATTTGTGTCAAACTTCGTTATTGGTATACTCGCTTTGCTTTCCATCATTCCATGGCCTTACACCTTTTCTTGCTTTTTGAATGTTTCTTTTTGATGAATTTGAAAGTGTTTCTTTCCTGACTTCTTGGTCAGTTTCTCAAAGCTCTTTTTCTGCTTTTGGATCGTTTAGTGCAAGTTGAAACCCTTTTTTGTTCAAGTTTTCATTTGTGTTGAATTGGTAACTTACAAAGTTTCCTTGTGCTTTGCTTTCGGTCTTTGAGTCTTTGGTGGCATTTTGAGTGCTTTTGAAAAGTTGTTTTCATTTGTTTCTTGAAAAAGAAAATTTCTTAAAAAGCAATTGTTTTTTCTTTCTTTTGCTGAGTTTGATTTTGGTTTCTTTCGTTTTGTGAAAGTGAGTTGTGATTTTTCGAGATTTTCCTTGCTTATTTGGAGGAAAATTTGTATTTGAAACTTGCATTCTTTTCAAACACTTAAGTTGGATTATTAAAAGTTTTAAACAATTGCTTTCATTTCTTTCTAGAGTAATCTAGAATCTTGCATTATCATGTACACCTTGCATTAGGGTAGTTTTGCATTATTAAAGCATCAATAGTCTTTTTAGTTTTTGTGAGTGTGAAGTCTGTTATAAGAAAAGAAAAGGAAAAAGTTTTTGCTTTATAGAAGTTTATTAGAACCCAAGTAGAAATTGCTTTTCATCGAAGAACAAACAAGTGCATTTCATATAAGTTAGTTTTTCATTGATTTCTTTTGCATCATACAAACACCATCAGTTTCATTTCCATATTGTCCCTTTGACTTAAAAGAAAAGCCACTTAAAATCAAGCACTTAATAAAATAAACTAGAACTTTTTGTATTGTCATCAGAATACACCAACACGTTTTAGGTTTATTTAGGGCCTTGGATTAGGCGAGAGGAGAGTAAACTCTCCAAGGCCACTCTAAATTGCAAAACATAGAAGTTTGATTAAAGAGTGAAATCCAATAGTGTTAGGGAGACCAGGAAAGCTCCGTGACTGGTTAAGAATGAGGGTTCGTGAAGATAAGGATAAGAGATACCGCCTCTCTTACTTGTCGGATCCTACCTCACGACTGTTCCGCCCAGCTTCTGATATTAGTTGGTGTCTTTAGTTGCATATCCTAGGGATCTACACAGGTGGCTGCAGAGGGGAATCCCGTGGCACTTGAGGTTGACATTGCATCACGTTCAACAATACTTTTGGAGGGCACCCTTGCGAAGCTTGGGAGCTTACACCAGCAAAGGTTGTTGTCTAGAGGTCATGGTAACTATCTCTGATACCTTTGCTAGTAGACCTGGGGTGTAATTACCCCAATCTATTTTTGGAAGGCCCTTATTATTAACTTTCTTATATTTTGGTGTCCAATCCTAATCACCTGGAGTGGAAATACTTGGAAGTTGTTTGATTGCTGATCTCTTTAGGGAAATTTTTAGTGTGTGTTCTATGCTCCTAGTCGGCTTAGCTTTCAATTTTCTTAAGTCTTTATGTATATCTTATAAAAATAATTCAATGTGGCTGAATGACCACCTCGACGGTCCCATAGACTTCATGGGCTTTCACCTGCGAGTCCAGAGCCTTCTCGTAGAAGGTGCAGGAGTGATTCTGCCATCAGTTTTCAGCCAATGGCCGCGGGTGCATCGAAGATTGATCCTTCGCTTAGGGGCGTTAGTTTACAAGATAGAGCTGGTACTACTACAGAGTTAGAGAGGAGCACACCAGTTCTTTCTTGAGTACTCTTCCAGTGGGAAGATAGTATTGAAGTAGAAGAGAATTCAAAGTCAGTTATGGCTCTAAATTCACCTCTCCCTCCTATTCATCCAGACGTATTGTTATACATTTGAACTCTGACTCACAGGCCTTTGAGCCTAGGTCCACACACATCTATCCCTTCGATGACCAATGTTGGAAGCATGGCATCCACCACGAGTGTTGTGAGCATGCAGACTTCCATATCTGTGCAAGGGGGAGGAACTATTTCCATCCCTTCTAACACTCTCAACACATCCTTATTTGGGTCTACTTCCATTCCGTCGACGAGTGGAAGTTCTCAAGCTAATGCATCTAGTTTTGGATTTTTCCCTTTTGGAATGCCCTCTCAAGGTATTCCTTCAGTTCCATTGAATGTACCATCAACCACCTCCACGTCCATGATGAGTAGATCGACTTCTTTTTAGGCTTTCCCATTTGGAAGTGGTCATATACCACATTCCAATCCGACAGTAGGGTCTATGCCTTTTTCTTTTACAAGTCAAGGTAGTAATCCCTTTCAGAGTTGGAAAGACCCTAATGTTAGTGGGATAGGGGTTGGGAATCAGTTTTTCAACCAACAAGGGAATGTGCCATGCTCCTCGGTTAATTCATTTCAAAGTTTTCCACCCTTAGCTAACGCTTAGAACCCTTACCAAGGGTTGTCAGCTCCTTAAAATACTTTGTTAGGGGGAAATTTTACCGGTTACGGAGGATTTTTGGTTGGAGTTGGTCAAACTCCAAATTTTGCTAGACCACAAGGGTCACCTTTTGGTCTAGTAGGTTCTACCAGTTACTACGGGCAACCTGGTGCCTTTCAAAATCTAGGTCATTCTTTTGGGAACCCCACCCAATCTAGGTGGAATCCCCATGGTCCTCCACGACTTCCTTTTCTAGCCACGCTTAATCTGCTAGACTTAACTAAGTTGATGAACGATCCAATTAGGTGCAATCCAGCTTGGCCTCTGGTCCCAACCAAACTTCCATCAGATATTCCAAAATTTGGAGGGAAGAATGGTGAAGACTGAGGTGACCCTGTAACCACGTTCCATTTATGGTGCTCATCCAACTCCCTGTTGGGTACCAAATCGGGCCATCTTTCTGCCTATTTTCATTACCCTTTTTGACATATTTGCACCCATTTACCCATGTTGTTATGTTAAATTTACAAGGTAAATTCCCCCCTTTACTGTCCTATTGGTATATTTTAATTAATGAAGTAAAATGTATAGAGTTTATCTATTGTCAGAACTAAACTTTGACTGCAACATGAGAACATGAACCCTCAACTCGGCATATTGTAACAGATCTGGTAATGACCGATTAGTAGGAGGTTGCATAGCTCGGAGAAAAGATGTCCTAAACTATTCTTGGGCCAACCTGCTATCCCAGGCATCTGATGCTGATACCGTTCCAACCAATGTATATCCTTGTATCTGCAGTTGCTATGTTTCCGGGAGAACTGTTAATCTCCCTCGCTATGTATAAAACACAGGTTGATCTTGTGAATGGGGGTTCACCCATCAACATTGTGAACTTCTATTACCGATTAATAAAATATCATCCATTTTGTTGTTCTAATTCTTTTCGTGGCTAATGTAGCCCTGATTAGAGAGCTAGGCCTGCTCTTCTGATCAGGTGCTATGTCTCTGTGTGTGTGTGATTCATTAGTTTGTGTTACTATTACAGTACTTTATTGGTTATGATTATTTCTGTAATTCTGTAATTGATTAATCTTGCATTTATGTTTTGAATTTTAAACCACAAACCCTTGGTTGGGAAAGATCAAGCGTCTACCCTTGCATATACCTTGTGCATTGCCTTGAAAGGATACACGGATTGATAAGATTAAGGTCGGAATCAGGTAGATAATCACCCCTACTTGGACACCAACATTTTGGCACCGTTGCCGGGGAGGCTAACAAGGTGCAAACAACGATCTAGACTGGCGGCCAGACGGTCAATCTCTCATCCTGGGGAGAGAACGAGTTCTCTCAGTCTGCTTCAAGTCTTGAGCATAGGTACTCTTTCTATTTGTTCATTCTTTTCATTTTTTCTGATTATTTTAGGCCATTCTCTTGTCCTGGGGAGGGAGGAGTTCTTTGACGCCCTGCTCCAGGGCTTGAGCTTGAATTGTTTTTCTTTCTTAACCTGTGTGTGTTTTCTTTTTGGGGAAAAACCCTAGTCTTACCCTTGGGAGGGACAATTTTTTTTTTTTTTTTTGTATCTTGCTTCAAATATGGAAGATTAGGGTTTCCTGTGGTGTTTGATTGTTTTTGGTTCTTGTTCCTGGGGAGGGAGGAGTCTTTTGACGCCCTGCTCTAGGCTTGAAACCCTAGGTTTTGTTATAACTGCCTTTTTTTCCTTGAGTCCTTCATCCTAGGGAAGGAATGGTCTTTTGACACCTTACTCTAGGGTTGAAGCATTGTAGGTTCATACAGAAACCCCCCATCAATCCAACTTTTGTATGAACAAAGAACCCAATAAAAGGGGCAGAGGGAGAGCCCCGAGAAGGGGAAGACTAGACTTGGGAAGAAAAACTTATATACAAGAGATCATAGCAAAAGCTGAATACGAAGCATCTTCTCGCATAGCTGTAAGACCAGGAGCAAGAAGGGTGAAGTCAGAAGGACAATTAGTGGAACAAACAGTATCGGCTGCAGCATTTTGTGGTGACTCAACATAGCAGGTCCCTCTAACCATGGAAGAAGCATCTAGCAGTGGACCTGAGTCAGAGAATCTTGAGCTGGTGTTAGTAGAAGAGGAAGTTGCAACCAGAGCATTGGTAGAATCGGACCATTCTGGTAAAGGAAAGGGAGTTTCAGTCAAAGGATCAAGTCATCAGGCCACAGGAGAAAGAGCTGAGGAGATATTTACATAACCAAGGGACCGGGGAAGTGCTACTAAAGCAGATCAAATCCCTGTAATAAAGAATCCTCAGCCACCCTCTACAGAGCTTATTGAGATCCCCAGTGATTATTGGAAAATATTCATGGCTCCTACCAACTCCACCATCGATTTCCCTATTGGAGATTTGGGAACTGGTGCACCTACAAAGCCTATTCCATTAGCAGCTTTACCAACTTTCCATGGGCCTATCTCTAAATACCCCGAAACATTTATATTTGAGTTTGATATAGTATGCCAGGGTTATCGCTACATAATGGATGCCCAGAAGCTGAAGATTTTCCCTTCCATTCTAAAGGGGACGACTCTGTGCTGGTTCATGGGCCTTGGAGGAAAGTCCATTTCTACTTGGGAAGATATGCAAATGGCTTTCTTGGAGAAATACCAGGATTATTGTAAATCTTGGAATATTAAGGAGGAACTCTTTAAGTTCGCACAGAAAGAAGATGAAAGATTGGAAGATTGTGTGGAGAGGTTCAACTACACCTTACAGAGGTCAGGACATTCTGACCTGGATAAGGAAATATTAAAGATTATCCTCCTTTGATCCCTTCGAGAAGACTCGATGGAACTATTCAATATTGTGGGGAAGGGAGATATCTCCAAGGAGAAGTTCGAAGATATTTGCAAATTATGTATCCAGTGCTCGAGGGGACTTACAAGAAACAAGCAGGGGTTCCATTCAGTAAAGTGGTTTGGCAGGGGTGTTGCAAAAGCATAAATCAGAAATTTGCTAGATAACCTGAGAACAGATATCCTCAGCACCCTGTCAACACAGATGGGCACTCTGCAAGTAAAACAAAAGCAGCTAGAGCTGGATAGGACGATGGCAGTGTTTTGTCCAAAATGCAGGAAGAAACATCTGGAGAGAGAATGTCCACTGAATTCCATAGACGAATGTGCAATCTGCGAGCTCAATCATGTGACCATCTCATGCCCTTCCTTACCAAGCTTGAAAGCAGTGTTTCAAGGAATGGGGGAGGACACGGAGCAGTTGTATCTCATGGGATTGAGGAAGCCATGGCAGCCCCGACCTCCGATGGGAAATCATGGTATGTACCTGGATCCATCTTAGTATTTCAAAAATTGTAATATGAATCCCCAAACCATGCCTTATCCTCCCATGTGGCCATAGTACCAGTACCCCCCTTGGTAGCAGTGGAACCCCCAAGCCAGTATGAGCTCCCCGTGGGCTCCAACCTGGCGAGGATCCACTGCTGGTCAGTTTCCTTAGTAGATGCCATCGTAGATGCCTGAACAACAGCTTCAATTACCCTCCAATGTGCCTCCTGGTAACCAGACCGCCCGTCCACAGCTCCCAATGCAGCGTAACCCTAACCCTAATAATAAGGGAGCTCATTAAGCTAATGTTCTTAACCTACCTTCATATATTATATCCACTGCAGAGCTGTATGAAATGAACCTGCGATAAGGTCAGACAGTTAATGTCCAACCTCCTCCAATTATCATTAAACAACTTGATAGTGAAATTAGGGAGGCAGAGCCGGTCAATGAAGAGCCAAACCAAATCGATCGAACCCAGACGCTTCCTGTCAAACAGCATCATTCTGAACCACCTT
>APFE030033828.1:22595-66448 GCA_000404065.3 Pinus taeda
GTGGATCACAGTTTACTTCCCATATAATAGAAAAGCTAATGCAAAAATATGGGGTCAAGCATAGAGTGACAAGCCCCTATCATCCCCAAGCAGATGGACAGGTAGAAAGCACAAATAAGGTATTGGAAAATATCTTGATAAAGATAGTAGCAAGCCATCGGCGGGATTGGGCACAAAAAATCCCAGAAGCTCTCTAGGAAAACAGAACAACATGGCATAATACAACAGGGTTTTCTCCATATGAATTAGTCTATGGAAAATCCCCCTTGTTTTCGGTGGAATTTGAGATTAGCACACTTAGAACAGCTTTGGAAGTAGGCCTAGATTTATTAGAAGCCCAGAAACACTAATTAGAACAACTGAATGAGTTGGATGAAATTCAAGCAGTGGTTGTCCAAAGAACCACTGTTGTTAAACAGTAGAGAATGAAATGGCACGATAAATTCATCAAAACCAAGGTGTTTCAGGTGGGGGACTGGGCATTATTGTATGACTCCAGATTTAAGGATTTCAAGGCAAGCTCTACACTCACTGGATGGGCCCGTATCAAGTGGACGCAGTGTTTGACAATGGAACGGTTAGACTAGGCACAATAGATGAAAACCATACATCATTCCTGGTAAACGGACACCGTCTTAAATTATATCACCATCTAGCCTCTAAAGATGCTTTTGTTAAAAATATTTCTGCTTCATCTGATTTAATGGTCATTGGAAAACAAGATAGCCTCACTCTGTTCTAATATATATATATATATATATTGCTTGTTTATGTTTTGCAGGAACAACGAAGAAATATGGCGAGGAGAAAGTAACACCGGTATTGTCATTTTAACTGTTGTTATACCGTAGCTGTTGCTACTCCATAACTGTTGTTACATCGTAGCTACCATTACTCCATAACTGCTATTACACTATAGCAGGCGTTACTCCATAACTGTTGTTATACCGTAGCTGCCGTTACTCCATAACTGCTATTACACCGTAGCTGCTGTTACTCCATACCTGTTGTTACACCATAGCTGCTATTACTCCATAACTGCTATTACATCGTAGCTACTATTACTCTGCAACTGCCATTACATTGTAGCTACTGTTACTCCGCTGGGGCCACTACTTCGTAACTGTTGTTACTTCGCAAGTGTTGTTACACCGTAGCTGTTGTTACTCCGTAACTATTGTTACAACTTAGCTGTTGTTACACCGTAGTTGCTGTTACTCCGCAGCTACTGTTACATCGTAGCTGCCGTTACTCCGCAACTGTTGTTACACTGTAGCTGCCATTATTTCACAATTGCCGTTACACCATAGCTGCCATTACTCCACAACTGTTGTTACACCATAGCTGCCGTTACTCCACAACTGCCATTACACCGTAGCTGTCGTCACTCTGCAACTGTCGTTACACCGTAGTTGTCGTTACTCCACAACTGTCGTTACACCATAGCTGTCATTACTCGGCAACTACTGTTACGCCGTAGCTACCGTTACTCTGCAATTGTTGTTACACCATAGCTGCTGTTACTCTGCAATTGCCGTTACACCGTAGCTGCCGTTACTCTGCAACTGCCATTACACCGTAACTGTTGTTACTCCGCAACTGCCATTACACCATAATTGTTGTTACTCCGCAACTGCCATTACTCACTATTGCTACTACTCACTGTTCCGCTATTTCAGAGTCGCTGTTACTCACTGTTGCCGTTACTCACTATGCTTCCACTCAAGTGCTGCTACACGCTGTGCTATCACTCCATCAGGTAAGTCTGCAGGTACGTCTCTGTCGTTTTATGGATTTAATTAAATATTCCAAAAAGGACAAATAAACATGCCGAGGATGGCTGTCATTAAAGTTGGGGGGGTGGGGGGGAAACGTCAAAAGAAATGACGACGTACCATGAAAATCATTTAGTGCACATAATCCCACCCAACCAAATATGATGATGGTGGTACGCTACAATCGTATTTTTAAAGAAACTTTGGGATGAAAATTTGTACCAATAGGTCATATCGATCACCTCCCCACGCGCCGCATTTAATTTTTGAAATACACCTTTGTACCACCCTAACTTGCCATGATATCCGAACATACCATTACTGGATTCGCCATTACTCCCAAGCGTACCAGTACTGGATTCACCATTACTCCCGAGTGTACTAGTACTGATTGTCCCATTTTTCCCAAATCAACCATGATATTATTTCAACTCCTAACAGTTTGGAGACCTATCACTCTCCCCTGTCAACCAACTGCAGTCGACGTGTTGTTTCCACCTTTGCAACGATGGGTGGTCGATCAATTCGCCATGAACCAGAAAGCACAAGAGCAGTTCGGAGTAATCGGGAGGTATGGCAGGTCTTTCGGAATGTAGGATGGGATGTATATTTTCACAGGTTAAGGGGGTTTGATGAAGAATTGATAGTGGAATTCGCGCAGAACCTGGGGGAAGAAGGCTTGTGGGTTCGCAGAGTGGTGATTCCTATGACAGAAGAAATCATTATAGAAGTCACTTGGCTTCCTCAAGGTGGGGAACGATGGTTTGTAAGGAGAAATCCCCTTCCATAATTCCCCGAGGCCTTCCTTTAAGCTGGAAAGAGGATAGAACAGAAGGGCAGGGGGTATGACAGGAATTCGCTACCATATCTGTGGGGAGAAGTAGCAGAATTCGTCATCAAATATATGACATGCGAGGGCAGATACTCCACGATTTTCAGATATCACCTCCGCATATTAGCCCATCTACGATTTCCACAGGCAGAGGCATTCTCCATGAATGTGCCCTACTTCCTATTGAGGAGCCTTCATCTAATGGCGCATTCAGCTCAGGGGGCTCGACAAGTACTGGCGATCATTACGCATCATGGGTTGGTGCGGCTGCTGATAATGCACGCCATTGGACAGATTTTGATTCCGTGGGAGGTGTTTCAGGACTCCACAGAGGAACAAGTAGTAGTTGCTATGGCCGCTAGGGTAGAAGGATATGAAGCCATGGAGGAGGATCCTGTCGAAGATGACTATGTCGATCAGGAAGAACTAGAGGAGGTGGAGATGGAGACAGAGGAATTGGGGGATGCGGTAGCTCCCCAGGACCAAGAAAAAAGTATGGAGATAGTGGCAGACACAGGGGTTGATACAGAAAGGCCCGCCAGTACCACGGATGAGGTTGTACCACAAGAACTAGCTTCACCTGTGGAACTAGCAGAGCAAGAGGATGCTACCGCAGTCACGAGAGCAGACCCATAGCAGGCCAACGTGGGCGAAGCAATTGATATTGCGATTGAAGGAACCCCACAGGGATCCCTTGCTGCCATGGAAATAATGGAGGAGGTCGTAATCACTCCAGCCATGGAGTTTAGAGAAGAGGAAGGTTCAAAGACAAGAAGGGCCCGGAGTTGGGGAAGCTGTGGGACCCGTCGAGGAAGCAACAAAAGAGCCACGACGCGAGGTTGACACTGTACCACAAGAACCAATGTCAAATTCGGGGCCAATGGCAGAAGATGCACCCTAGTCCCCTTTCTTAGCCTCGATTCCAAGAGGAGCGAGAGTGACTCGTTCCCCTCAACGGGGAGAAAAAGAAGATGTCATAATCTCGGTGGCTCTGAATTTGTTATAGAGGCCACAAACTTATATATTGGAAACCACTTTGGTGGCGGGGTGCCCTGGAGCAGGAAAGGAGAAGAGAAAGTATGGAAGCTAGAGAACCGAGAGGAATCCTAGTAGACACAGCAGTGGGAGAATGTCTCGCCAGTACATTGCCAAGTGTAAAATGTGTGCACAAAGAGGAAATTGCGGTTGGCGAAGAGGAGGGACCAAGTGAAACGGTCTCGATGACTGAGCCAACGATACAACCAGGCAAGGGGGTTATTGAGCACAAAGAGCAAGCAGGGGAGGAAAATCCCCCAGTCAACACAACAAAATATGTTTCGAGGGATCTGCCTCCGGTGGAGGAAATATTGGTTAAACAGGGGTGGATAGAGCTATGCAAACAGCGAAGACTTCCAATGAAAGAAAGGTACCAGCTGTAGTTCAAGGAAATGATGCGGCTCAAGATGGAAGTGAGGACGCTGAGAAAGAAGGTGAATAAACTGTAGAAAAAATTAAGGAAGCACAAACGGCAAGCCATAAAGGCCAAAACTATCCGGGTTGATGCAGAAATCCAAACAGACCCGATAGTCATGACCTCTGCCAACACTCAGACAAACCTAATCGACCAATTATTTGAAGATCGGGAGGATGCCCTAACAACTGAAATTCAGTCCTGGAAGTCTATTGCAGCCCAATATAAAAACAAAATCAAAAGGACTGAGGAAAGGGCCTCCACAACAATTTTTGGATATGTGGAGCGTATGGATGTGAGGAGGTTACGGCAGGCAAAACAACAGCTCAAGATAGAATAGCTGGAGAAGAAAGCGGCAGAGTTGAAGAATGACAAGGAGCAGATGTTTGAGCTGGTGCAAGAGATTATGGCATGTCATCCCCCTGCTTCTTGTTATTCCTTATTTTTGCATGAACGTTTCCTTTTATTCCGCATGGAAAGTATTAAGAATGAGGTCAGCTATGAGATGGAGGATGGTGTGCAATTCCTCCGGATTTTGAGGAGTCATGATGTACCCACACAACATCTGATGTGTGAATTGTACTTGCACGGGTACTTATTGCGGCTGGACAAAGATTTCAACCCGGTCCCGTATGTTGGGGACATTCATTTGAGGGCCCTCACCTCTTACACTTTTAACCAGATTCATTGGCAGAAGGCTAGTAACAACTTTTGAATCCAATCAAGTTACCAAGCCATTTATAGTCAGAGGGGAGCATGAGAGGGCAGACACAGTGTTGAATAAGCACAGGACCTTTCTAGGGATTGGAGAAAACATAGATAGAATGGTGAGGACACAAACATGGTGTCTTGATCTCTGTGTCAATCAACTGACCATGTTTTAGAAAGAGGCCCTTAGTTGCTGTCAGAGGAGATGGATGATGTCACCAACAGCTGTCCAGGAAAGAGAACCTTTTGGGGCACCAAATTTTGCATGTGTACTTAATAAGGTGCCCAGGTATGTGGCATGTGGCCAGACGTGTGGGTCCCAGTGGATGGGGCTCCAGTTCCAGTTCCCTGTTCTCTGGTTGCCTACTGATGAATATACTCCAGCCTATGATGTCCCGACGGATTAGTGGAAGGAAGTTGTCCTCTCGGACAGATTTAAAGTTCCAGGGACATAAATGGCCATGGAGTATGATCTTGGCCAACTTCATCTAACATATAGTCTACAGAACCCAGATTTGCGAAAGTGGAGGATTGCATGAGGACATGCAGTAGGCTAGTTGGGGGGGAGATGTTGGGTACCAAATTAGGCCATCTTTTTGCCTATTTTCATTACCCTTTCTGACATATTTGCACCCATTTACCCATGCTAGTATGTTAAATTTACAAGGTAAATTCCCCCCTTTACTGTCCTATTGGTATAATTTAATTAATGAAGTAAAATGTATAGAGTTTATCTATTTGCAGAACTAAACTATGTTTTTGACTGCAGCATGAGAACAGGAACCCTCAACTCAGCGTATTGCAATGGATCTGGTAACGACCGATCAATAGGAGGTCACACAGCTCGGAGAATAGATGTCTTAAACTATTCTTGGGCCATCCTGCTATCCCAGGCATCTAATGCTGATATCGTTCCAACCAATGTATATCCTTGTATCTGCAATTGCTATGTTTTCAAGAGAACTGTTAATCTCCCTCGCTGTGTATAAAATGTAGGTTGATCCTGTGAATGGGAGTTCACCCATCAACATTGTAAACTTCTGTTACCAGTTAATAAAAGATCATCCATTTTGTTTTTCTTATTATTTTTGTGGCTAACGCAGCCCTGATCAGAGAGCTAGACCCGCTCTTTTGATCAGGTACTGCATCTTTGTGTGTGTGTGATTCATTAGTTTGTGTTGCTATTACAGTACTTTATTGGTTATGATTATTTTTGCAGTTCTGTAATTGATTAATCTTGCATTTATGTTTTGAATTTTAAACCATGAACCCTTGGTTGGGAAAGATCAAGCATCTGCCCCTACATATACCTTGCGCATTGCCTTGAAAGGATATGCACCCAGATTGATAAGATTAATGTCGGAATCAGGTATATAATCAACCCTACTTGGACACCAACACCCCCTGATCGATGATTCGATCAAGTTGAGGTTATTTCAGCGCACCTTAATCGGGAATGTAGCTAAGTGGTATATAGAGTTGCCAGGGGGCACCTTTACTTCTTTCGCTAATTTGGCTAACATTTTCTTAAACCATTTTCAGTTGCTTGTCCGTTATGAAGCCGGAACTAAGATTTTGGCCAATTTTCATCAAGACATGGCTAATCACATTTCGAATCATATCCAGGAATGGAGACAGAGAAAAAGGCTTATCAAAGCTGAAATTCCACCAGAATTCCATCTCGAGTGGTTTTTAAAATCATTACAACCCGAGATCTCTAAAGATGTTTCTATGTACGACGTTTATTCGAAAGAGCAGGCTATCTTTCATGCCCAACAGTTAGAACTGATATATTCTCAGTCTGGGACTCTTTAGAAAACCTTACCTGATTCTCCTAGATCCATGGTTGATGTAGCCAAACTAAATACAAGCCCACACGCTAATGGTATAGTTGGGTCGGTTGATGCAAATACGGTGAACCTTTTAAACCAATTGCAGCAGTTGTCTCTACAAATTGCTTCTTCTAATTAGGCTGCACCGTCTACTCCTTCACCTTCCCAATCTTCTTCCATAAATGATGTTCAAGCCTCTAACCCCACAGGAAATCAACAATCCGATGGGAAGAAGAAGGGATGAGGTAAAAAGAACAATTAGGAAGGAAAGGGTAATGTGAACAAGCTCGACAACGGTGCCGATGAGGGTAGAAAAGAGTCTAAGAAAAAGGTTAAATTTCCATGCAAGTTGTGTAGTGGAGATCATTAGACTCATCTCTACCCGAAAATTCAATATGCTCAGCGCTTGTTAGTGCAGCAAGGGTCTTCTAGCTCCCAAGATGTCTTAACTAACCCTTTCCCCCAAGGGAAGCAATTACTTGCTGACGTGAACTCACACCCTGGTACCTTTGCAGGGGGCAACCAGGAAGGGGACAATTCCTCAAATGTTTTCATGATGAGTTCTCATGTCAATGTGGCTACACTATCACGTGATTATGGTGAAGTAGAAACATCTAAGGATAAATCTGTTCACAGAACTATGGACCCACTTCATATTGAGCAACCCTCTGTCGAGTCTATACCTCGGATACCGAAAGGTTCCGCCAAGCGCGCGACTATTAACCCTAATGCAAGGGCAGCCTAGAACTACTCTATTGTAGAAGATCTGGCTCAAAGTCCTTGTGCTATGTCTACTTTAGAGGTACTCCAATCGTGTCCTGCTCAATGAAGTGCTTTGCTTTCAGCGATCGGGGCAGTAGATCCAAAAAATTCTTTAGTGCTCACTTTTGATATGCTCAATGTCAAAAGGAGACTTCCTCACCATATGGCTTTTCAAATAAAGTCTACTTACCAGAAAATTAATATTTTTTGAACAATTATAGATGAGGGATCTTCCACATGCGTAATGTCTATGTCATGTTGGAAGGCCATTGGATCACCTTCAGCTGTTCCTTCACCTACTCTCTCACTACAATAAAACCCTATGATTAGTGTCCCTTTTTGCTTCCTTTTTTGTGTCTAGAGCCCATTTTTTGTGCTATTAGTGTCCATTTATCAAATATGGTGCAAAAATTGATGCAAAGTTTGCACCAAGTTTTGCACCAAGTCTTACACCAAGTTTAGCACTAGGTATTGTAATAGGTTTTTCACCAGATTTGACATCAGGTTTTGCGCCAAGTTTTATCCCAAGTTTTGTGCCATCTTTTGCACCATGTTTTGCATCAAGTTTGGCACCTAATTTTTTTCACCAAAATTTTCATCCTTTATTGCATCCACTTTTTGCACCTACACTTGCATCATCTCTTGCATCATTTTTTAAATCATTTTTTGTGTCCATTTTTGCATCATTTTTTGCATCCTTTTTGCGCCAAGTTTAGCATCGACATTTGTGTCTATTTTTGTATCTACTTTTGTTGCATCCACTTTTACATCTTGTTTTGCATCCATATTTACATCCTCTTTTTCATCTATTATTGTGTCCACTATTGCATCCAATTTTCTTGTGCCATAATTTGCACCTAGTTTGGCATGTCCTTTGCACCCATTTTTTCTTCTAAATTTACATCCATGATTGCATCCTCATATACATCTAGGTTTTCATCAACTTCTACATCTATTTTTGCATCCCTTTTTTATACACTTTAGCATTAAGATTTGCATCAAGTTTTGTGTCACATATTACATCTACTTTTGCATCGAATTTTGTTGCATCCTATTTTGCACCCATGTTCACGTCCACTTTTGCATCGATTTTTGTATATTATTTTGCATCTTCATTTGCTGCTTTTTTTGCATCTATCATTACATCCACTTTTGTTGTGACACAATTTGTGCCATGTTTTGTACTTAATGTTGTACCCACATTTTCTTCCGATTTTGCATCCATCTTCGCATCCTCTTTTGCATCAAATATTGCTTCTATTTTTGCATCCAATTTTGAGTTGGGTTTTGTGTCTCATTTTGTATATTCTTTTGCATCTACTTCCATTTCATCCATATTTTACATCCAATTTTGTTTCTCCTACTGCACCCATGTCTACATACACTTTTACATCCATTATTGCATCTTTTCTTGCATCTAAGTTTGCATCTTTTTTTTGTGTCTGTTATTACATCCACTTTTGTTGTGCCACATCTTTTGCCTATCATTGAAACCCAAATTTTATTCCACTTTTGCATCCACATTTGCATCTTCTTTTGTGTCCAAGTTTTTATAAATATTTTTTATGTTTTTTGCATCTACTTTTACATCCACTTCTGATGCGTCCAAATTTTCATCTAATTTTGTGTCCACTATTTCACCCATGTTTGGTCCATGTTTACATCCCTTTTTGCATCGAAGTTTTCCTCCTTTTTGCATCCAAGTTTATGTCCTTTTTTGCATTCGTTGTTGTATCCACATATGTTTCACCATAGTTCATGCTAAGTTTTATGCTTACTACTGCACTCATGTTTGCTTCCACTTTTTCATCCATGTTTGCATCCTATTTTGTGTCCAAGTTTGCATCAACTATTGCATCTACATATTCATCCACTTTTGTGTAAATTTTTCTTTCTTGTTTTGCATCTACTTATGTTGTGTCCACTCTTCATCCAAGTTTACATCTATTATTGCCCCCATTTTTTTGTTCACTTTTGAATCCCTTTTCCAACACTCATCATATTTTTTTCATTGATGATATTTCTTATGACATTGACAATTAGGAACGACTAATGACAATGTCAATAATATTACGATGATGATGATGATGACATGAATTGTGATTATTATTATAATGACAATCATGATAAAGACGATGGAGGTTACAATGACAATGATGATGACAATGCTAATGACTTTGGCTAATCTTCCCAATTTTTAAATTTTGTCATGGTCATAATCATAATTATTATCTTTTGCGTTGTCTTCCAAGTCATCATCATCTAATCATCATTATCATTATTTTCATCTTGGTCATCGTCAAAAACAATAATGGCATGAATGATGATTATGATGTTCATGACGAAGATGACAAAAATGATGATATAAATTACATTAATTATGATGATGAAAATTATAATGACGATGAAATGGTAGTGGTGATGATGATAATCGATCATCTCTCAAAAATAACGTTGTTATTTCTCTTGCATATATCATGTGTCCTAACCACCCTTTTCGAGCACTCATAACATTTTTTGGGTTGATATTTCTTACGACACCTATAATTATGAACAATTGACGGCAATGTCCATAATCATGATGATGATGATGACGACATGAATGGTGATTATGACGATAATGCAATGATGACAATAATGATGACGATGATGGTGGTGATGATGACAATAATGAAGATGATGACACTCCCTTTAAACTATGGAGGTACTCATAATGAGACAAAAAAGTACTCTCAAGTTGAAATATTCATATAAGAAGGGTTCGGGATTGATAAGCATCAACGATGATTTACATCATCATAACCAACATTGTCAAAATATTAAGGCCTTGACTAACAAGTTCTATCTCTCCATTAGATTAGAGCACAATGTTAGGAGGCATAAATTTGGACACCGCTACCTCTCTAGGCACTTACCGCACCAATATTTTCACTAGGGATGTCTTCACGATCATTTCTTAATCCACTGTCATAATATTTGAGACTAATAAATGTCAATCCACATGACTATTCTTATCTTGGTTTAATTTACTTGACTTATGGAGGTTAGTCCTAGTCAAAGTACACATTCTCAAAGAATATTGGTCCCATATGTTTATCCAATCCACCATTCTTCCTACTTTATCTTTACTAGGCTTACGAATGTTAGTCCTAGCCATAGTACATGACACATGGATAATATGGTGTCCACCCTCACTCCCTCTCAACCGGGGAGGAGACATCCACAAGCATAAGAGTTTCTCAAGAATACCCATCATTTTCATAGAGAATAACACCATTAATTTGTTTGCATCGCATGACACCTTTATGATTAAGCATTCATAGATTTGTGGCAAAATATTTCCCCTTTTGTCATTTGTGATGAAATAAAATAAAAAAGTGAAAGCTAGTATCATTAAAGATACACTATAATGACTTATCTACGTTTAAACTCTAAGGTTGAAGTGAAAATTCATGTAAATATTATATCTATGAGCTTGTGCCAAACTTATGAAAACCTTATTCCCTAAGTCCTATATATAGAAAAAGAAAAAGAAAGAAAAATAAGGCCCATTGAATGCTAACTCATGTATTCACTCCCTCTTTTAAGACATATGAATATATATGCTTCTAGTCACACTTGATCACATGTTTGTGATGGTTAAATCATGAAGTCTTCTTTCCCCTTGCGTTTTCACTTCATCATTGAAGCGCCTAATTGAGGATCTAGGGAATGTTTGTTTCTTAAGGGTTTCATGTCTACTCTTAGTTTACTTATGTCACACTACACCAAGTTATGTGATGGAGTGAAATCCTTAAGTTTGTGGATTTATTAGAACAATGTATTAAGTTAGTCATCACACGCACATGTCTTACTTCTCATTGATCCACATGTGTGGGTTGGAGACTCATTGCTTGAGAACTTTAATGGAGACTACTTTAGGGCCTTGATGGTATAGCTTATCAAATCTCTTGGTAAACTTTGTGATTCATCCTTTCTTTTCCTCAAGACACTTGATAATATTGAAGTAACTCCCAATAATCCATGGAGATGGGGAGTATAAATTAGTTGTGCTTAAAATAGAATTGAGAAATAGAGGTTTTCATTTGCGATATTGGAGTGATAGACATTGGATACATGGTAGTAGTCCTCAATGTCAATTAATTAAATTGTATTGTCATAATGTGAAAATAGGTAAACATATTGGTAATATTGATATCCTAATCATTCCAAATAATAGTCATTCCACCCAAGTATCTCTAAGCATCAATCACTACTACTTGGCAATTCCTCCCCCATTTGCTAATTATATGAGGTAGAACCTCTCTTAATATTTTTGTTTCTTATATCAACATTATTGATGGGTGCTTTGCATACCATTTTTCTTTTAGGAGTATTTGTTTTCCTTTATTATTGAGTCCCCTCATGTTCCATGAGACTATTCTCATGGATAATTTACACAAAAAGGAAGTATAATGTGACTAAAAAAAACACGTTTCAAGACTTAAGTGCTTGGACAATGCCACTTCATGACTCCTATATTTCTTTAACCTAGAACCGAATGGTGAACTTGATGAGCTTAAGGGAAGTTAACCAATGAAAATCTCAAAAACATGTGACTTTTGTCTTTATCACATACAAGTTAATATACTAAAAAAATATCCATAAAAATTTCATCAATCAATGAATCATTAAACAAAAATATCCAAAACAATTTCATCAAGCAATGAATCATTACATTATAAAATACAATCTATAAACCTTTTGGGAACTTTTTGCTAAATCATGCTCAAAACCAACATATTTAATATTAATATTTAATAATAATATGGACAATAACACATTTTCATAAATTAAATAACATGTTATCAAGCCTAAGAAATGTCACTAACAGAAAAATAAAAACAATGCAACTAATGGGAGTGACCACTCAAGGCCACCATAAGGCAATTAATTTCTTAAGACCAAGATTAATGGGGACAAAGATCTACAAAGGACAGAGGCAAACCTATTTTAACTTTACTATTTTATTAGGTGCAAGTTGAACATCTCAAGATATAATGAAGAGAAGAATTAATTTTATTGAAATAAGAAAACCCAAGCATATTCTATAACTTAGCAAGTAAGAGATGTATACTGCCCATCTCATTGACACAACACATGGCATTAAGTTACTTTTTAATATATAATTTAAACATCTATCATAAAATCACAAATTTAGCATGAATGTAATGTTTAAAATCCATTTTTATAAAAACAAAATACAATTTTTCTTATAAAAAAAATACTCAAACTAAATATATATTAAAAAAAACTAAAACATAAGTAAATAAATATTAATTTTTTTTCTTTTTTAATTTAAAATATTTTTTAGAATTTTTTAAACACTTCCCTCCATTCTAAGAAGAAAAAATAATAATAGAAATAAGGACGAACTAAAAATCCTCCTTTTCGTGGTAAGTGTTTCCCACCATTCACTCGAGTTATTTCATAAAACAGAGATAAGTGTCATTCCACTCACTTTGTATGTTGCACCGAGAGTTGCTGGGGGTACCGCCCCCCTGCACGGGGTTTGGGGCAGTGCCCCGGCAAACTTTTTTTGGACCCTATATTAGGTGGGTGGACCTACCTATGGTTTTGTGCATGGATTTCACAAATGGTTTTGGGCATGATGGTTTTCAGTCCATGGTATTTTGTAGATCCGGTCAAGGGAACTATGGTTATGTTCTAATCCAAGGTTAATGGTTGCTTTGGCATGTATATATATGTATTGTAACATTGAAAGGAATATAATGAAAAATCAATCTAGTAGTCCCAGTTTTGGGATCCAGGGGAAAATCTCTGTGTATATTTGTTATATGTTTTATGCTCTCGCCATTGTTTATTTTCTGTTTCTAGAATTCGTATGCAGGTAATTTCTGTATAGGGTTAAAACCTACATAACCTCATTTTATGGTTAGCATTGCAATAAAAATATGCATTGTGTTGTAGAATTAGTGATAACATGTAATATTGATTTTTTTTCCAAAACTCTACAGGTAATGACCACGAAGATGATGATACAGACTATGTTTAGATTACATCATATATCAAAGATGATGATGATGAGGATGGTGATGGCATTGGTGATGATTATGTGGATGAATTATTAGGGTGGTCAGGATGATGATCATGGAAATAATCATGAGGATGATCTTGACTATGCTTTTTGTGATCCTAGCTAGCCATGTGTTATTTTTTATATTTAGTTGGGATGCCTTAATATGGTAATCATACATTTGAATTTTAATTGATTCAAATAATGATGATGATACTATTGGTACTATATTATTACCTTATGAATATGTTGAAAAATGTTTACAAATTTTTTATGAATAATTATTGTGTATGATGAGATTCCTATTTTTTTATGTATGTTGTGAATTTACCTTAGAATAATGATATCTATGAAACATTTTTATTTGGTAATCATACATTGACTTTTAGTTGATTTGATTAAATATGATGATGATATTATCATTTTTATCTTGTTATTTTATGTATATATTGAAAATTATCAACATTATTTTGATAGAGAATTATTATGTATGATGAGATTACTATCTTTTAATGGATGTTGTGAATTTACCTTAGAATAATGGTGTTCACAAAAGATTTTGATTTGATAATCACACATTTGAATCTTAGTTGATTTGATTAAAGATGATGAGGACATTATTAGTATTATCTTATTACTTTATATATGTGTTGAAACCTACAATGATTTTTGATGGAGAATCATTATGTATGATGATATTACTATTTTTGGATGTAATGTTGTGAATTTACCTTGGAATAATGATATCTGCGATAAGTGTTGATTTAGTAATCATATATGTATATTGAAAATTGTCAATGATTTTTTGATGGAGAATTGTTATATATGAGGATATTACTGTATTTTTATGAATGTTGTCAATTACCCTTAAATTTGTTTACAAATATTAAGTTATCAATTTGAATTTTGATATCTTCTTAAATGTGTTATACATGAAAATACCTCCTCCTCATCTTGGAGGACAATACTATGTTGTTGGTTGAAATACCCCTTTCTCCTAAACTATATAAGACTATAATACAAGTTATGTACCATGAGGACCACATTATCCTAGTCTATAACAAGTTGTCCCCTTCATATAACTTTTGTTACCAAAATTCTCACTCAATCACGAGGAAAAAAACTCGAGTTAACTAGAATTTGACACTCTTGTTCATTTCCGGAAACTCATATGGTGGAATGTGATCTCTTTATCCTCATCTTTAGATTTTCCCTAAAAAATAAAAGCATAGAAAAGAGAGAAAGAGCCATAAAGCATGGGGAAGCTTTTTCCTAGGCACAAAGCATCTAAAACGTGGAAAAGGCCATTTTTGTATGAGGAAACATTATTCAGCCAAAAATTTTTGCCCAAATTTAACTAATGAGGAATTTGGGAAATATTCATAGCCTTCACTTTCCTATATATTGGAGGCTTGACCATTGAGAAAAGGATGGGAATTCTTGTATTGTCATGCTGTTGAGATCTATCTTGAGAGGGAGATTTTTGGAGCTAGGAGTTGGGGGAGGTGCTACCGCAACTGCATTCAATTATTGTAACTTTCCTCCAACTCATTTATTAATATAGATCACTTTTTCTTCCTTCCATATGCTTCTATTAATTCTTTACTTATTCTAATTAGCTAATGAATGTATGGGATTTTGGTTTATATTTATTTATTCAATAATATTTATATGTTTTTGATAGTTTTGATTCTCAAGATATTATGATGTGAAGGTTGCTTTATTCTCTCTCTTATGTGTAAGACCAAGCCTTGGAGCTAGCTAGGAGCACTTCCCAACTACACTAAAGACTCCAACAAGACTTGCGTACGAGGACTCACAGGAATTCCTTCGCTGTTCCTTAATTAATACTCTACATCTTGATCTACTAAGAATCCTGAGCCTTATAACAACCTTTCTCTTAATCGGTTTGTCCTAGATTTCTGGGATAAACTGGGAGGGTTTTATGTTCATCTAACCGTGCATCAAATCCTACAGCAAAGTGATATTTAGAAATTTTAATGTATTTCACTATGTAATTGAAATTAGCAAAATGAACCCTTAAAGGGGATCATAAATGGAAATAATAGTAAAAATCTAAACGAGAACCCAAAAGTGAATGTAACCATGGATGCAAAATTGGGAATAGAATTAGATGTTAAACTAGCCATAAAAACAAGATGCAAACAATGACACAAAAAGAGTTTTAAAGTAGAATTAAAAAAGGGTGCAACACTAGACACAAAGAAGGGGAAAAATAGGGCATACAAAAGGATACCAAATTGGGCGCAAAAAAGGGTGCAATAATGGACACCAAAATGAGGATGCAAAGAATGATGTGAAATTATGCAAAATTGGGTGCAAAAAGGATGTAATAAAAGACACAAAACAAGATACAAAATGGGACTAAAACAAGGTGAAACCAAGGATGCCAAAAATGATGCATAACTAGCTGAAAATTCAAACTAAAATCTACGTGAAAAATGAAATGAAAATGTGGACACAAAATGTGGTAGAAAAAAGCATGTAAATTTGGATGCCAAAAAGGATGCAAAATTAGACACCAAAAAGGATGCAAAATTGGACATAAAAAATGGTGCAAAATTGGACACAAAAGTAGAAAAAATGGTGCAAAAATGGGCATAAAAATGGATCAAATTTGGATCCAAATTGAGATGCAAAATGAGGTGCAATAAATGATTCAAAAATTGGTGCAAAAACAAATGCAAAAGTAGATGAAAAAAATGGCTCAAAATTGAACGTAACATTAGACATAAAATGGGATGCAAAGGTGGATGCAACACATGGTTCAATATAGGATGCAAATTTAGATTCTCAAAAGGATGCAAAATTGGATACAAGAAATGGCGTTAAAATTGATGTTAAATTGGATGCAACAAATTATGAAAAATAGGATGCAAAAAAGGGAGAAAAATAAAACACAAAAGTGGATGCAAAAAATGGTGCAAAAATGGATGCAAAATTTGGCACTAAATCAGATTCAACATATAGTGAAAAATTGGATACAAAAAATGGTGTAAAAAAAGGCAGAAAAACTGGTGCAAAAATAGATGTAAAAATAAGTACAAAATTAGAAGCAAAAAATGGCATAAGACTAGATGAAAAAACTAGCACAAATTGGATGCAAAAAAAGGCACTAAATCAGATGCAAAATATGGTGTAAAATTGATGCAAATTATGACACAAAACTAGAAGCAAAGAATGGGACAAAACAAGAAGCAAAAAATGATGCAAAAATGAATGCAAAAAATGGCACAAAACTAGAAGCAAAACCTATTGTAAAACCAAATGCAAATCTTGGTGCAAACAATGATGCAAAATTTGGCGTAAAAAAAGATGCAAATTTTGGTGCAAAAAAGGACGCTTTAAAAATTGTACAATAGAGCCAGATTAGCACCAGGATGCTCATCCCAATTGAGAAAAAAATGCACTAAAATATGGTGCTAAATCTGGTGCAAATTGCCTATTTTGTTGTAGTGTCTTGATAGCATTTGACGGGCATTCTCATAAGCCACACGGGATTATCCCGACCTTTCCTATATATGTTGGAGGAAAGGTCATTAATATCAAAGCAAAAATTGTTTATGCGAACCTGGATTACAATCTCTTCTTAGGAAGGAAATGGATTTATGAAACAGATGCCATAGTGTCATTTTTATTCTGCATCCTCTGTTTTCCTCATGAGGGGAGAATTGTTAAAATTGATCAATTATATTATTCTCCAGGTGATTCTCGTGCAACTTCAGATTGTACCGTTCCATTGGTTGATAAACCCCGTCAACCTATCAAGAATTTAGGAGTTGGGATGTAGTCTTCATTGATGGGCATATTTGATCTTCCCACTCCTATAGTTAGAATCAATGCCATTTCGTCTTCCAAGGAGTCTTCACAGGAAGATTTCTTTCGAACTCATTATTTTTTAGACCCTTGGGCCTTACCTTCGCCTACAACGACATTAAATGAAGGGCAGGTTGGTGGAATGGCATTCCCTATGTTTGCAGTAGAGCTTAGATATCAATCTATTGTTAACTCTGTAGACAACCATCCGACTACCTTTTCAGAGGAGGAGTTAGATGGTGATGTGGCTCCAGCTTGGACGCTTGACTCTAATTCTGCTATGGATTTCTTAGATATGGTTTTACCATATGAGGAAGCAATTTTAGAAGCAATGATGGGTGTAGATTGACCGTGGGAAGATTTACATCATCGTTCATATTTTCTTCCTCCATTGTAGGAAGCTAAAGCCAGGTTCTCCAATCTGATTACTAGCGATGTTTGTACGATTTCAAACCCTTTGGCTCCAACACACATACATGCCAAAGGTAATATGTCAGTTATTTCAAAAACCGTACCAATAAATATCTCTAGGAACCCTAATGTCATAGAAAATGTCTTCATCGAGGTTGAGTGTTCCCCTGAAGAGATTAAAATTTACACCAACCCCTTTTAAAGAGTTTCAGGATGTATTCACTTGGTCTTATGAAGAAATGCTTGGTATTGATCCATCCATCATTCAGCATGAGATCAAGACGTATGAAAACGCCAAGTTGATTCGTCAGAAGCTTTGATCGATCAATCCTAGGAAAGCAGCAGCTATTAAAGCTGAAGTAGAAAAGTTGCTCAAGGTGGGTTTCATATACCTCATTCCTCTAATGGAGTGGGTTTCTAATCCAGTCCCAGTTGATAAAAAACAAGGAACTATCCAAGTGTGCATTGAATTTAGGGATTTGAAAAAAACTTGTCCAAAAGACAACTACCCCACACCATTTATCGATCAGATAGTTGATGAATGTGTGAGTAATAATATTTTCTCGTTCATGGACGGATTCTCTGGTTATAATCAAATATCTATCCATCTAGAAGACCAACATAAGACAACTTTCATTTGCCCCTGGGGTACCTTTGCATACAAAAAGATGCCTTTTGGTCTTAAAAATGTTGGAGCTATGTTTTAGCGGGCCATGTCTTACGCTTTCCACAATATCAAGCATGTCATTGAAGCATACTTGGATGATTTAGCTGCTCATTCTCAAAAGAGAATCGATCATCCCAGTCACCTTTGGTTAGTTTTCGAGAGATGTCGATTTTACAAGATCCGGTTGAATTTGAATAAGTGTTTTTTCGTGGTTACATTTGGTCTATTGTTAGGGTTAGTTGTATCAACTGAAGGGATTCGAGTTGATCCCTTCAAGGTTGAGGCAACAATTCAGTTGCCTCCCCCATCTTCCATCTGACAACTTCAAAGTCTCCAAGGAAAGGCAAATTTCTTGATATGGTTTATAGCAAACTATGCTGAGATAACTAAAGGATTTATGTGTTTGCTGAAGAAAGGAGTTCCATTTTTATGGGACAACTTTGCACAACGATATTTTGATGCCTTGAAGTAGGTGTTAATCTCTGCCCCAATTTTGAGTCCACTGGATTATGGTAGAGATTTCCTTTTATATCTTGTAGTGGCAGAATCAACCATAGATATGGTTCTGGTTCAGGAGGATAATGCTCTCACGGAGCATGTGATTTACTACTTGAGTCTAGGCTTGGTAGGCCTTGAACTACGCTATTCTCCGGTTGAGAAATTGGCCTTGGTAGCTGTCCATGTTGTTTAGCAGCTTCGTCATTATATTCTACTACGCAAAACGTTCATCTTAGCATCGGTCAATCCTTTCCAATTTGTCCTCAGTAGGCGAGTGATTGGGGGCAAATACAATTGATGGATTGTTATTTTACAAGAATTTGATCTCGAGTTCTTGTCAGCCAAGTCTAAGAAGTCATTGGTTTTTGTGGAATTAATTTCTGAGCTGCCTTGTGAAGAAGATATTGTTCATGAGGAAAGTTTCCCAGATGAACATCTATTCCTAATCTCTTCACAAGATCCAAGGTATGGAGATATCATCATCTATCTCCAGACTTCGAAGTTCCCAATTGCTTCCTCCAAGGATGAATGTCGAAAATTACGTCACCTTGCTAAGAACTATGTCATCATTGGTGATACATTATATTGCCGAGGGGTTGATTTGATCCTTAGGCGTTGTTTAACTTTAAAGGAAGCAAAGTCTATGCTCAATGATTGCCATAGTGGAGCTTGTGGTGGTAATCTATCAGGGTTTGCAACAGCCCAGAAAATCTTGCGTGCCGACTACTTTTGGCCTTCGATTTTTCAAATATTGTATTGAAGCGGTCAAACGTTGCCACCCTTGTCAAGTCTATACTCGGAAGATGCGTGCGTGTCCAGCTCCTCTTTTCCCTGTTATCACTATCGGTCCTTTTACAAAGTGGGGCATTGACTTTACTACTTGTAATCTGCCTTCAATGGCGAATCACAAGTACATTATAGTGGCCATAGACTAATTTACGAAGTGGGCTGAGGCCATGCCTACTTATAAAAAAGATAGTGAAACAACAACATTGTTCCTCTTCAATCAGATTATTTCATGTTTTGGTATCTCAAGGTAGATTGTCACTGATCATGGCAATCATTTCTAGAACCAACTGATGATCGAATTGGCTCTTAAGTTGGGCTTCCGACAGGAGCATTCATCTCCGTATTATCCTCAGGACAATGGGCAAGTTGAAGCCGTGAATAAGTCCCTCAAGATGATCCCGCAAAGGGAAATCGACAAAAATCGCTCCAATTGGCACATCATGTTGTACTCGGCTCTCTGGGCATACCGAATCTTCGAAAAGACTGCCATTAGGTTTACACTTTTTCAGTTACTTTACGGGTTGGAATCTATTTTTCCTATTGAATTTGAAATTCCATCACTTAAGCTAGCTATTGAGCTTCTTCCAAAGACCTCTAGTCTCGAAGAGTGCCTCGTTCATTTGGAACATCTCAATGAGCAGCGTCGAGATGTAGCCATAATAAACAAGGCCCATAAGAAAAGGGTTAAAACTCAGTATGATAAAGCTGTCCATCCTTGGGTCTTTTCTAAAGGCAACCTTGTCTTGGTCTATGACCAAGATAAAGATGCCTTGGGGCCAGAAAAATTCAAGTCTATGTGGTATGGTCCCTTTATAGTGAAACACGTTTTAGGAAAAGGGGCTTATGAATTAGTCGATTTTGAAGGGAACAAGTTGGCGGAGCCCCAAAATGGGCTCTACCTCAAGAAGTAATTTGCTTAGGTTACGACTGAGAAATGGCTTCTTTGTATATTTTGTATTTTTGCACATATTTTGTCGAGAATTTTTGTGATATAAACACTTTTTTTATTTGCTTTGGCAGGTGTTGATGGATGACTTGGTCTATTTCGGATTTGTCGATGGTGCTAGGCGGCACACCCGGAATCTCGCTTCCGCAGCTTGGGTGATTTATTATCCATCTGGTCAGTTGATGGTGTCAAGGAGAGTATGTATTGGTTCTGCTTCAAATAATATTGTCGAATATACTGTCGTTATTAATTTACTATCCGAAGCTATTTCTTATGGAATTGATTCATTGGTAGTCTATCTTGACTCACAGTTGGTAGTGTCACAATTGAATAACATTTATCGGGTTCGGGATCCTTATTTATATCACCAATTTTTGAGAGTGAGGGTGTTGCAACGATCATTTGTTTATATTACTTATTTTCACATTCCACGATCTAAAAATTCATTAGTGGATTCTATCGCTAATCAAGCATTAGATTGGCATATCAATCATTCATCAAGTTAAAAACAAACATCAAAAATTTGGAACTGTATATATATATCATAAAACTACCTGTGTGTACATAAAGTGTTCAAAAATAATATACAAAATTGGGACTAAATGCCCATAATCATGTCCAGTCTATCTATCGACTTGGCTCAGGATGAGCATCTAAGAAGGTGACTACTGCATTGGCCACATGCCGAAGCATATAGACCCAGTCTCATGGTACTCTTACCACGCGGCGCTGCGTCTCCTCAGGTAGGTCCTCTATGCCACCATTGGTACCTGGTGAGTCAATCTCACCAAGTTTCTTCGGACTACATATAAAACCCTCTCTGTCTCAGCAGCCGCCTCTTTGGCACCTCTTCTGTGGGAATCCATCGGGTCTTACCGGGCCCACATATGGAACATGATCTTTATGTCAGTATTTTAATCCCATCAAAAATATTTCTAAGTTCATTTTCATATTTAAAAAACATAAAAAAATCTTAAAAATTGATAAAAACTTAAAAAAATGTTACCTATCTCTCCCCATGCTACTTTTGGTGGCAGCACCAAGTTTGGATCTCCCCGGAAATCCATGCCAACATAGGGATAGTCATCCATAGCAATGATTTGTTGTTCCCACTAGGCGAAGAACTCATCATCAAAAGTAGTCCTCGGTACGTCCCCACCTCCAAGGTGTTTCATCAAATCGACCCACCTACCCATACGAGGATCTCGGGGGCTGCTAATAGAGACTGATACCTTGTGATGTAGCCCAGGCACCTTCTCGAAGAAGAAGGAGCATAAAATAGTCCCATATCCGAAACTTTTGGTTTGCCCTTTCTGAATAGAGGACAACTGGCTCTTCATATTGGTAAGAAGAGGTGTACACTAGTCAAAAACAGTGGTGAGGCACTCCACGGCCAAGCTCATGGATACTCGTAAAGCTTGGTGCAATGAGGCTGATCCGTTTATCTTGGCTATGGTGAACAATAGAATCCTTAGGGATAAGCTCTCCACATGTTTTATTGGAATCTAACTTCCAATTTTTTCTCGATGCCCAAGACAGTATATGTGTACGTAGTTTTCCACTGAAATACTACCTCATGTTCGGCCAATCGAATGCACAACTTCTCCTCTTCGGGAGAGACTAGTGATAGAGTAAATATCTTCCACCTCTATCCTCAAAGGCATCTGATCAATCATAAATGCATCATCTTTGACACTCCAATAGTGGATTAGCATTTCAAGCAGAGGAGTGTTGGCTTTCATATTGGGCATTTTCAAAAATTTCAACAAGCCACATCCCCTCAATGCATCTAATGCCTTTTGATCATTCATAACTCCATTATCAATTGTGGTATGCTCCCTCTCTCTCCATGTGATTGTCATCCTGAAAAAGATTGAGTTTCAACTGTTAGATTTTTGAATTTAAATTTCAAACCGTGTATATGCAGGTTCCTTTTACATGCAGTCACGTGTAGGACCATCATATACGTGGGTTGATAACATCCAACCCGCGTATACGTCGAGTTGAAATTTTTAACATAAATTCCTACAGTCAAACCTTAATAAAAATTTCTAAAAACAATCACAAAGTAATGCAAGATTGAATTGAGGGTTACCTGATGATTTTGATCCAATTTGAATTGTCTAATTCTTTGGGGGGAAATTTTGCTCTTTTTTCTCCATAGCTTTTTCTCTCAACACAAATGGCACAAATGGTGAGTCAAAAGGTCATTTTATAGCCTTGAAATTGTCAAATTTTTTCAAACTTGATTTTTTTCGTCTCATGAATCTTTTAACTTGTGAGATTGGATTGTTGGGAATAGGTTGTCTTTTCAAGGTATTTTGGATGCTTCTTTGAGATTTCATATCAGTTCCATGACCGCTGACCCCTCATGGCAGGTATCGTTTACTCACTGGAATATAGGTTAGGGAAACCATTTTTTCTGTTGCATCTTGCATACTAGCCTCCATTTGTCGATACACTTGCCATAGGATCGATCCCATCATGTTATGGTTAGTAAACCATGTTCACTCGCCCATTTTTAAATCATGAAATGATGGTAGAGCCATCCTTTACATGGGCATCGTAGTTAGCACCTCACTGACATTTGTTGCCCATGTTATATTGAGTAGGCTCGGGAGTCCTCTTTAGTCCCACCATGACTTGTGCATTGAAGACTCATTTCTTTTTGCCTCTTCGCTTTGTTCTGGCCTTATACTCTAGAGGCTCCTTTGTGTTGAGTTGTACTACTGCATTGCATTTTGACTATTTGCACCTTTTGGCCTTGAGATGGCTTCACGTGGACTCGTGTTTAAGCCACTTATTTGACCATGTCTTTTGCAAACTCAAACCTGCAATCAGTTAGCTTTTGCAACTTGACACACCCTTTGATCCGTAGAAGGAACATTTCTTTGAGTGTCCTTGACCAGTTTTGCCTCCTTGTGTTATGCATAGGATTGTTCCCATCCCAGGAACTAGATCATCTATTTCACTGACACTCGTTCTTTCCACTGTACTATAGCATTCTTTTATTCTTTTTCCAGCTTAAAGAAAAAGACAAAAAAAATTATACTTTCCAAAAAGAGTGGGAATGGGACAAGATTTCCATATATTGTTGGCAACTAGAGTCAGTTGTGTCGCCCTTGAACAAAGCACTCAAAAGAAAGTCTCTCCTCCATTTTGAGCAGGATTTAGTTTGACTTAGGTACGCCTTAACCTTGTTATTGAGTCAGTTCTCTTCCGATTGGTTATCTCTTCCAATCATATGGAGAGTTCATTTGTGCCTCCTGCATGACGAACTTATACAGAGTTATCATATGCTGCCACACAATCATCATTGAGTTGTGCTTTATTCAAGGGAAGTAAGCCTGAGTCGACCTCTTTGCGATGTCTGTTGACCTATTTTTTAGTCGGCCATCCCTGGTTGTTAATGTCTTGTTTGTCATCACATCAGTTATATTGGTCCTTTGCTTGTGCTGGTTTGAGAAGGTCTCCATTGACTTCTTGCCGGTGGGTCTTGTCCTTATCGACGACAACATATTGCTCCGAGGGCAGGCCTAGAGCTGCACCCTGGCCCTATTTTCATTATTGATAGGTCACCTTGTGCTCAGCATCGATCAATATCATGGGTCTTTGACTGAGTAGTTTCCCTTGTGTTCAACATCAGCTTTCATTATCACACATTGGGATTTGTGCAGTGCCTTGGTTTCCATTTGACCCTATTGGTGGATTCCTCACCTCTGTGTTAGCTTTCATCATTGGTTGGTTCAGAGGGTTTCTATTGTGTGCTAGCTACATCTTGTGTATGCCATAAACGTGCTTTGGTTGGGTTACTATATCTTTTTTTCATTCGATTCCTTCCACATTATTGGCCTACGGGTTACACTCGCACTAAATTGATGAAGTATGCCTTATTCTAGCAGATCTTTTCCTATCGACTATGGCTCATTGCTCTGGGACAAAGATCTAGAGTCCATTTGGCAGTACCTTGGGGTTTGAAGTCATCAGTGGCAGATTCCTTCGCTATCGACAGTGGGAAACCATAATTATCCCCTGATTGATAGATTCTTCCAGGTGTTTGACTTCAACTCATTTATTCGCACTTGTTAGATTGTATTGGTTACCTTGACTCTCATTATCATTATCGGTGAGTAGTCTCATGTTTGTTAATGGTATACATCAGTGACCATTAATCAAATGATTTTTCACATGGTTGACTTCAGATCATTTACTCCCATTGTGTAGAAATGTACCACGGTGGCCAGTGAAGACCTTGGGTTGCATCAGCATTCTTTGGTTCACTTGTCAATTGCTCCTGTTGCTGCTAGTTGAGACCATTCTACATTATATGTTGTAGTTCTTCATAACAACATCTTATATGCTGACATCTGAGTTGCAATGTAGTATCATCTTATTCCATCATGTTCATTTGGTACTATTGGGATCAATTTTTGACATCAATGATCAACTTCATCTTTTTGTTTCATTGATCATCTTCTTATATGTGATATTTAGACATGTACTTGTTCGATCATGATCAGATGATCCATTATGTACTTTCAGTTCTTTATACTTGTATACATAGTGGATCTACTTGTACTTGATATGTGAACATGCTTTACTTTCTCTGAGCATGGGTATGCCTGCCTCAGACAGTTGTTTCTTTCTTATCTTCTTTTGATGTCTTGGCAGGCTAAAATCTAGTGAAGTCCTTCTCAGTTTTCGACAGGTTTCCTTTCCATATACTTAATACATTTCGGCCATCATGTACCCCTTCTGACCTCATATATTAGGGGGCATCTATTATATCTCCAAATATCACCCTTGGTATTTTTGATGCTTCGTTTATGGCCTAGGGCAACCCCTCCTTCTAGGCTTGGTCCAAATATTTTAAAAACAGTGTTTACTCCCTGTACGCTACTTTTCCCTATGATAAAAGCGTGTACGCATGGGTTAGTCAATACCCAACCTGCATATATGTGTTAAAAAACTTTAAAAAATAATAAATTTCCTTAACTATGGGCGGAGTTCACTGGTTTTACTTGTTGATTACCTCCTAGTGCCTGTGGCCCAATTGTTTCCCAACTAAAAAACTAATTAGGAGAAGTATAAATAGACTTCTATGGGAAGGCCTTAAGGAGGAGAGAAGAGATAGAATTACTATACTGAGATTATCCCCTAACCAATTCTGAAGTATCCCTGTGCTTCAAGCACTTCCCCAAGTTTAGGAAACCCTTGTTTCCTTGAGTGTTGATATTCTCCCACTTGCTTGAGATATCATGGTATTGGTTATGGAAGGAGGTTGTTGAAGACTGGGACTGGACAAATCCAGAGGACGGTTTCGGTTGGAGCGATAAGAAGAAAACTCAGGTGAACTCTTTCCATGTTTATTATAGTTTTCTACAATAAAAAGAAACATTGTCTTATTCCTGAGATTGGCCTTGTTTATGCATCAAATGTTGTTATAATTCGTGTATGAATGTCATTTGGATGTATAACTAATCATCTTACTTATATGATATAAAATTGATTTCATTAAAATGCTTTATCTATATGCTGCTATGTATGTTTGGATTGGTTGATTTGCAGATTCAAAGATCATTAGGAGTTGTAGAGGGTCTAAACCCTTCTGGAATTACCCAAACAAAGGACATCCAAGTATGTTCATCCTTACATAATTTGTTTATTTAAGCATGTTGCTTGAGTTGTATGCATGTTTCTTTCTGTAGATTACTCTTGCTCTGTTGGGGTTCTAACCCAAATTCCTAGGGTACTTATTATCATAACACCCAACTTCAAAAATTGTTTTAAAGATTAAGGAAATACCACCACTGGACATATTATACAACCCAACACATAAGGCTGTAGTGAAAAGGTAAAGGAATAAAAGAAAATTGGATGTATCGGCATCAACAACTCTTGGAAATGAATCAATGGAGGTAGTATGGAAAGAAACCCCGATTGATCCATCATAAAATATTACAAAGATATCATAATTTGTAGGCGCCAATGCAACTACAACAACTGGTAAGGAAGATGAAGTTTGAATTTTCCTTAAAGAAAAAGAAGAAAGAGTTTAGTTGCCTGAACAACAACTTGAGTAGGAAAGATAGAGCACCAACATGCAAGTGGAAATACAAATGGCCAACTTCAACAAGATTTTGAGCAAATGAGAGTACAACATCAAACAAACATTATAGAGAAGAACTCATAGATTCACCAAATGTAGGTTATAATGGATAAATTCAAAGACAACCCTCAAACAAATGAATTCATTAAAGAGGCACTAGAACTAAACTCCTTGTTGTCACAACAATAATAAATATTATGTCAAAGAATCTCATTGATCAATCCCTATTGTGAAACAAATGATAAATTAACCAATCAAGTGATTGATCAAAGATTAGAATTTGAATAGTTAATAAGAGGATATCAAAGTTTATTTCTTGGCAAGAATCTGAAGAAGGTAAAAAGGTTGATCTACCAAAGATCGAAGAGTCCCATAAGGATATCTTATCCGCAGATTGGGACATATAGTTAAAGCAAGCCAAAAGGGCATCAACAAGAGCAGCTAGTACATCAAACAATATCATCGAGGCTACCAAAGCAAACCTCCACACTGCCAATGTTATCAAAGAACACAGAGCAAAAGCTCTCCCAAACATCAAACAGTTAGAAGAACAGTGGAAAGAAATTGCCAAAACAAATGAAGAAGCAATCAAACAACTGATTAAGCTTGACTAGGAAACCTACTGGCAGTTTTTGGTAAAACCACACAGTCATTGGGTGACTTTACGTTGTTTAACCAACTCTTCTCAAAAGATGGTGCCATCTCTCACTGATGCTTTATTCACGGGACAATTGAGATCTAGAATTGGCCAACCACCCAGGTGAAGCCAATTGACATCTACGATCTCAAAGGTCGAATGACTAAATAGAACCATTCAATTTGAAGAAACTTGTCATCATTTTTATTCTTATTTTACTTATTATGAGGAAGGTTGTTTGAAACCTGCTCAACTTTTTATGTAATAATCTATTTTTGATACATATGTTGTATTATTTAAACCTCTCTCATGCATTTAGAGAGAGGTCGAGAATTTTATCAAAAACACTTTGCAAGAGCTTGCACTTCTATAATTTTGTGATTGTTTTGATGAGATAATTGGAACAAGATCTTAATTTTATTAGATATTGAAGCATACTCTACTGAATTTGCACTTATGTACTCTTAGAGTATATTTAGTTGAAGAGAAGAAGATCAATATTGTTGACCTCGTGAGTAGGACCTTTCATATTGGTACTTCTATATTTATGATTGTGTTGTGTTTATGAATTAGCAGTAATCTTTCTTATATTGTGTTATGTATGAAATCTGAGTTATAGTTTAACATCAAAGCACTTTTGTATAAATGTTTTAGCTCTAATTCCTTATTGAATACATGATCAAGTGATATAGGAGATATATTTTCCACAATTGTTTTTCCTAACTATTTAGTCAAAATAATTATCATTAACAATTTCTCGTCTTATAGCAATTGAATGATCTTTATTACCTTTTTCTTTAATATATATTTGTAGATCGAATGATTTGAGTTATTCCCATTGATATAGTAAGATGATGTTAGAATACATAGATGCATGTGTTTTACAATTTAAATAGATAATTTTATTTAAATCATTACCCATCATACCTTATATCAAACCAACATCATCATCATATCAATTCTTGCTAGGAAATTGGTTCCATTATCCCCAGTTGGAGCCACCACACCAAACGGAAAAGGAGATGTTGTTAAGGTCCGGACCAGGTGGTTATCTCCCATGTTGTTGCAATGCAATTATGGGGCTTCAACGGGTACAAAGGGATGTACCCAAGAGAATAATGTAATGTAAGGATGATAAATAAATGAGCCATAATTGATAAATAAAGTGGTTAACCCAAATTATGTATGGGACCACAAGTAGTTAAACAATAAAGTGATAAACCCATTATATTGGATGTATGGTCATTAGAGACCCATGATAATTACCCATGGTATTGTATGCATGAAGCCTATATAGAGGTTTGAAACTCTCCATTGAGGGATGTTAAGGATTGGTTTTTGTATTGACAAACATTAGCTTGTGGAGTGATCTCCTTCCTTAAGGAGTAGTTGTATGGCGTTACCCTACCTCAAGGGTTTTTCCATTAATAAAATATTTCAGTTCTATCATATCTTGTGTGATTTCTTGGGAATATTTTCCATAGTTATATATTTTCAGGTCACCTTATATATTACATAATGTAGTATACCTAGGGGGATAATACGAGGTATAGAGGGAGGTACCCAAGGGAATAATGTAATGTAAGGATGATAAATAAACAAGCCATAATTAATCAATAAAGTGGTTAACCTTATTATATATGGGACCACACGTAGTTAGGGAATAAAGTGATAAGCCCATTGTATTGGATGTATGGTAATTAGAGACCCATGGTAATTACCCATGGTATTGTATGTATGAAGCCTATATAGAGGCTTGGGACTCACCATTGAGGGATGCTAGGGATTGGTTTTTGTATTGACAAGAATTAGCTTTTGGAGTGATCTCCTTCCTCAAGAAGTAGTTGTATGGTGTTACCCTGCCTCAAGGATTTTTCCATTAATAAAATATTTCATTTATATCATATATTGTGTGATTTCTTGGGAATATTTTCCATTTTTATATGTTTTCAGGCCATATCTAACTACAAGTGGTATCAAAACTATTTCTTGGGAAAAGAGGGAGATTTTTTTTCATTTTTTTCAGGAAGTTTTTGGGCAGCGAGCTTGCAGATCAGATCTGAAAAATTTCGTGAAAATTGTTAGGCCCCCATACTACTAGTGTAACCCATTATTGTTATTAGTACAACCCACTTATTATATTGTTGTACCTGTTAGCGCTCAAATCTGCCTTAGGCTGAAATAAGGCAAGACTCAAGGCCACATCAAACCACACTCAACCTCGTAGCTAGCCCTATGAGGATAGGAGAGGCCTCTCTCTGGGTCAAACTCGGCAAAAGATAATCGAAAAGGCTCGAGATGACCAAATTGATGACTGATTTTAGGCTAGGTATTAAGTACAAAGAGTTTAGGATTGATTTTTTATGATTTTGTTGAAATCAAGGGAAAGGCAATTTTGGGGTGCGGGGATGAGGCACAGTTTTTGCAGAGGTCCACTTGGGGCAAGATAGACAATTGTTTTGATGCCTTAAAGCAGGTGAGATAGATAGATCATACCGGTGAGAGGCTAAGGAGAGCAAGGGGTCTCAAGGATTCTCCTTAAACTGAAGAAAACATAGAATATTAAACAAATTTAAAGGCAGAGCATAGCAATTTCATGGATTCTACCTTAACACTTCATTTGCTTAATAAGAGAATATTCAATAGAGATAATGATGCACATACACAACTTACAAGTACTGAAAGAATCACACCATCAAAACATAAAGCCACATGGATCCCAAATAGTGCTGCAAAACCCTGGTGTTTCCTTTGCCAAAATGCTGGTAAAATATGTACAATATAGTTTCAAAACTATCCCAAGAGTCCAACCCTTGCTACTGACTGAAAATTTACATAATATATACCAAGCCAACCCATTCCCTAACCTCTATGGGTCAAGCTCCTCCTTCTAGGAACAGTTTCAACCAATTCTAAACAAGGAACTGAAAACTAGGTAGTCAAACAACTAACCCCTATATGCTAGGAAACTGATTCATTCATTAAATTTTTGCTAATTTGTGAATGAATCATCTAGAAGAAGGTGGATAAGTGCCATGTTACCTTACATACATCAAATTAGATCATGTTGGGAGAAAAATTACATCAAAGAGTGAAACTGGTGAAAACTAGCCGAATTCATGAGCTGAAGGTGAAAATCTGGGCCAAAAACTGTATGTGTAACGCCCTTGATCCCTGTGCATAGCGCCCCTTTGATCCTGTGTTTGGGGCACTTTCCGACATCCAAATTGAGCTCATGATATCTCGTTGGAAAGCCCTAGATGTCTAAGTTCCAACCCATGTGGCAATTTCCAATTTTGAGCTCATTTCCCCCCTCAAACATGAATTCTCCCAGAGGTACTTCTTGCAGTTGGAAAAGGTGGCAGCAAGGTGGTTTTCCTGATGATTTTGGACATTTATACCATCCAGATATTGATGAAATGCCTTGGCAGTGGCTCAACAAGTGTATTTCTTCATGACAAATCCAAAACTACAAGCCATTTGTCAATTGGACCTCCCAATCTTCAGGGTAGCGCGCTGCGCGCTACGCGTAGAACCCAAAAACCTGTTTCTCAAGCCAAAATTTTTGAAATGACAAAATTTTCTCGAAATGTGCCCAAAATTGGAGTGAAAACCCTCCATCATGTATCATGCTCAACTAGTGAAGCCTCGGCCAAAACTCAAAGCGGATCAGGCCTTTTGTGTCATTTTTGTGCTTTGCTCAAACGCCTTTTGAGGACCTTGATTCTCGCTTTGCAAACATGCATGCGATCCCAATAGTGAGTCTTCATGTGGCGAAGCATGTCCTTGTCCCTATTTGCCTTCGCCAACAACTTCTCCAAATGAGTATTGACCCGGATGAGCATTGATTCCCTATCGATAGGTGTCAAATCATCGGGTCTCCTTCGGGCTAATTCTCGGTCTTCCCGGATCTTCCGCAACTCATAAAGTGTATTCTCATCTTCTAGCTCTTTATTGCGCTGCTCCAAGTAGTTGATCACCCACTTAGCCATCTAGAATTTCTTTTGCAACGACTCATTCTCGGCCCTTTTCTCTCGGATGATCTCCTTTAGCTCCGAGTTAGAAGAGCTAGCATCAACATCAATGATACCCATGTCCTAACCTCCTGAAGGACCCTCATCAACCATGGGTCTCTTGCTCCTATCCTGAATCTGTACCTGTACTGAAGATGGAGGCGAGACCCCTTCCACAAGATGTGGAGATAATGCTCGTTGCGCTGATGAAGTCAACGAGACCCCTTCCACCCCGGGTGGAGATAGTACTCGTCGTGCAGATGCAAATAAGGCCCTGTGGCCTCGCTGATATGTCATATATGCTGGAGCATCTACATGCTCGGTCTCAGGAATGTCAAACTGCTGTGAAGGCCCTCCCTCATCATGAACTTTCTCTGGTGGTGGCTGAGGCGCTGTGAAGAATACACTGACTTTGTGTCTGACATGGATTTGAAAAGACAATATCTACAATAGGAGGTCTACAATATGTATGTTGTAGGTGTGGTGAAATCACAATTTCAAGACATACTCAAAAAGCCAACCGAAACATCATAAGACTTATGTCATAATGGACATTCTGTTTGGTGTATTTGGGCATAAAACAATCACAAAAGATATTGTGGTATGAAGTGCTGCTGTCTCCAATGTCTTTTAATACCATATCCAAAGTTTCAATAAGGACCTAGGGTTTGGTTTATTTTCTTAGACCCAACACCACTTCCACTTCTTCAAACACACATTAGACACTATTCAACTTGATGTTTGAGTCAAAGAAACACCTACTTGTAGTTTCCGAGGCGATTTGATAAGTTTTAGGCACAAAAAAATAATGCTTGCGTAGCATGCCAATTCTATGCATAGCACACCTCCCAGTGCGTAGCGCCTTTTTTATTTTACACTGGCCAGTGAGGCCCAATGCGTAGCGCACTGCCCAGTGCTTAGCGCACAGTTTCAATGCATAGCGCACACCTAGCTACATAGTGCATTTTTCAGGGGGCCTTTGGAGGCCTTCCCGGTGTCAAAAGAGGGCGCATGATAGCTCATTGGAAAGGAATTTGAGTCTAATTTCCAAACCAACTGCAATTTTTCAATTTAGAGTTAATTTTCCTTGTCAAAAATCAAATCTCCCAAGACTGGTCACAATGTGCCAAATGACGCTGCCTCAAGGCAGAGTACTGTTGCAGTCAATGTTTAAATACCTTCCTCAACTCCAAATTGAGCTCATGATAGCTCGTTGGAAATCCCTTTATGTCTAGTTATCATTGGACTCAGCAAGAAAGTCATTTGACCAACCAAGCCAGGAGAAAACTTTATTTTCCCAAGGTCACTTTAGAGGTGCATCAATTCTCCCGAGGCGATTGTATTTTTGACATTTCTCTAAAACCATGATAGTTGTGTCAAAAGTGAGGGAGGTTTTTATTCTTTGGAATATTATGGACAAAAAACTCTCTCAGTTTTCCAAAATTCCTATTTTATTGGTCTGAAACATCTTTTGAGTGAAACTTATCCTGATGTGTGAAATAAGGGATTTTTTCGAAATGAAGCGAAATGAAGGGGATAAGGAGCTTCTAAATTCTTGGGGAAATTTTTGGAAGTAGGGAGGAATGTTAGGAAGCAGGGGAAAGTGTAATCTCAAAGATCGAGTGGGGGGAAGAGGTCCAAAAGGGAAAAACACAGGCCTAGCCTAGAAAATTTCAAAGTTGTGGCAAGAAACTAGGGTTTGTCCAAAAATGAGGAATTTGGGGGATCTCAGTGATGGGAAGTGTTTGATAAGCTATATTAAGGATAGAGGAAGGTGTATGAACATCTGGATACAAGTTTTCTTAATGATTTGACTGTCCAAGAGAAATTGCCTTCAAAACCCTAGGAGAGGGAAATGACCTTACCTAGGCGCAACTGAAGCATGAACAAGGTGTGAAATGACCCAATGGAACATGACATGATGATGAAAACCCTCTGAATTGATGATACACTCAGCTGAATGATTACATGGACTGCCATTTGGAAAATTTTGAAAGGGGTGAAATCAAACCCTAGACCTAATGCCTAGTGACCAAATTTTCCTTGAAGACTCACTGAAATGACAAAATTTGACCTTGACACTCTGAGACCACTTTGTAAGAGCATATTTGATCACTGGAGGAAGGCTACAAAGACTGACACTAACACCACCATCAATCCTTGCTTGCACACAACATGACCCAGAAAGATCCCAAAAGGAACACAAAATATGCATTTTTTCAACGCAATCTGGTATCTGCAACATATATCCAACATAAGGCACATAATTACTATATGGTGCTTCACTAATAGAACATCATATAGTCATCAAAGTATACCTCTAGAAACTTATGAATGAACTCCTTGAACGATACAATGACTATGATGGAAAATATTGCAGGTGCATTCTTTAGTCCAACTGGCATCACAACGTACTGGAAGCAACCCCACTCTCTCATGAAGGTTGTTTTTCTTCTATCCTCTAGCACGATCTTGATTTGATGATACCCTGAAAACCTGTCAGTAAAGGAATATGCCTCCTACCCTCCAACATTGTCTAGCACTTCATCTATGAATGGTGTGAGAAATGGATTGTGGACACATTCGTCATTAAGCTTCCACGGATCTACGCAGATCCTTATTTTTCCTTTCTGTTTCTTTTCTTGAACCACCATTGGGCTCACCTAGTAATATGCTTCAACAAGTGCTATGATGCCTACCTCTAGCATATTATCCAGCTCATGACAAACATTTCCATTATACTTAGGATTAATGTGGTAAGGCCATTGCTTAATAGGCTTTGCATCCATCTTTAGTGTGATCTTCATAATTCCCAAGTCACCGATTATGCCCTTTAGATCTGAAAACTTAGTTGGAAAGAGATATTGGTATTCATAGCGTAATTCAACAACTTTATCTACTGTAGCATCATCCCAATAATCTCCAATTTTCGTGAACTACGGTTCTTCATTAGTGCCAATTTTTACTTGCTTTGTTTTCAAAGGTGCGGAGATGTCCAGGTTTTCCATTTGTGGCCCCTGTACTTCGCGATTTCCTTCCACTTTAGGAATATTGATGTTCCTAGGGTCTTCTTCTTCCTCTTCAATAGTCACATTATACCATTATAGTGCATGGTGTAGCTGGGTGCTCTATTCTGGTTGGGTCCATTCCGTAGGTTCCATCAGTGTTCTGAAGATAACCACTTTGATTTCCTATAGTGCTTCATCGATGCTTGCAAACCCATCCTCAAAACTAAAAGTCAATAAGAACCCTTCCTTCAATACATCCCATTCCGCGATGCCATGGTGGAGCTCTGTTTCCAAATGCCAGTTCATGGGAATTGTATTCAAGGTATGGAAAAATTGTACCCATTCTCGTTGTGGTTTTGTTCCCCACGCTTTAGTCCATTTTGCTAGGTGATCGCGTGGATCATCCCTTCCATTATATTTCTTAGTCATTCTAGTGTGAGCATGCCCAAAGAGTAGCTTCATCATTCTTCTACAATATTTACATCCAGCAAAAAAATCCTTATGCGTACAGTGCCAACTCTAATCCTTGGAAGTTGTCGTTGTTGGCTTGTTGGGTCCTGACCCAGGTTCACAAGTGATTTAGCCAAACAAACCACGAAACTACCGGCCCTTTCGGAAATAGTCCACGGTGTGTAGACTGAGGTCTCACCTGAGGTGGTAGGGGAGGGTTCTAGAACTAGGTTTCTCCACCCTAGGGATGTCTTAATGAAGTCTGGGAAGTTCGTGAACTGATCCTGCACACTCACACTGCTTTGCGCAGCTGTCTAACCTTCATGTAGCTCTGTAAAGAATGCAAAGAGGCACGATCTATATTCTTTAACCTTACTACATTATTATTATAGATCTTAACTTAATTTTGTGGGCCCAATATTCTTATCAATCATTCAACATTCATAACAAGTGCATGCAATCATAAACTGTAAGGAGATACATAAACATATAACAAAAGAATAAACATACAGATCTACGAATATATGCACAATATTTCAGAATCAACTTAGCTTTTATTAAACTTTTGTCCCGTTACAATCCCAACTCCTCCCTATGCACTCAGCTACAGGGGTCCATGCACACAGCTGCAAACTCTACCAGGGCTCTGTGCACACAGTTGCAGAGCCTCTTCCTATTCCTACAACCCAAGACTCAGACTTACAAACTTAGAGTGAATATCACATTCAAAAACCCATATCCCTTAAGATCAAGACTAAAAAACTAACTTCTACACTTAGAACCTCACTCTATTTATACATTCCCATGGTTCACAAACCATGGGTAGGTCGACACCTTCTATATTAAATTACAATATTTTAGGGCAGACAATCGTAGACTCTCGCACTTCGTACCCGCATTTCACAAGGTCTTACATTACTTTTGACCAAATTTTGGCTACGAGCCTCAAAAACCTGCTATGGGGGGGATCCGCTGCACAACAGACCCCCAACACAATCATCATGACTCATCCTCAGTCACTCAGCTGGTGTGGCAACCCTTACGTTACACAACAATTTGTCACTGTCCCTGCTACCCCTCTCCCACATCTTGGAGGACTCATTCCGGGACCTATGAGAAGTGACATGGCCTACAAACACTTGCATTGCATTCCCCTGAACATGAGCTTTGTTTGCCCTGAAGACATGTCCTACTAAAAAACCCTAAAAGTAGCTCTTTTTCCATTGGCGCGGTTCCATAGTGCAGCCGTCAAGCAAAGGGGGAAAATCCTCCAAAGAGGGCACGCCAATTGGCGCTCTGTCATAGAGTCACACTCGCGCCAACCAAAATCAAAGGTTTTTTTTAACAAACAAATGGCGGAAGTTTCATCCTAACAAATTCCTGGACTGCTATCTATCTTTAGTTGGGTGGTTTGGCTACGGATTTCCATAGAGAGAAAGTGGTTTGCCACCTCTCATGGAAGCTTCCTTGATGATATGGCCAATCCCATGATTATTGTGGATGATGCCAACTCCCCTTCCTCCATCTTTAAAAGCTTGTCAATTTTCCTTGGCAAGCTAGTTCCAAAGTTCCAAGAGTTCCAGAGATTCAGAATTGTCAATTTCCAAGAGCTTCATGCTGCAAGAGCCTTCTTGATTCCCATAAGGCCAAATCCAAGCAATGAGACTATTGCCCAAGAACCAAAGAGAGAAGCTTGTCCTTGTTCCCAACAGGCTTTGTGAGACATGTGCTACTAACTACTTGACAAAGGAGAATCCAGCGTAAGAACTTTGGTTGTATTCTTCTTTGATTAATTATTAATGAACGACTATTGGTTATGGTTCCACTCTTGTTATTATTTGTGATGATGATGAGTTATGTCCTTTTTGACTGACATATAGTTTCATATGTTGGATTTTATGCTTGTGTTTGTGTTGTTTCTTGTATGTGCAGGTGTCCATTCATGGAGATCATGAGGATTGTGATCTACCGAAGCAAAGGAACGGGAGCACCACCTCTTCTACAAACAATAGCGTTGGAATCTAGGTAGGCCTTCATCACTGGTCTGTTAATTTGCAATTAGGAACTTGCACTATAGTGTTTGATGATTTTTGTTAGACCTGGTCTAGGCTAGTAGGGATCGCCTTTGTCTGCAGAGGGGATTTACCTCCTCAACAATTTGGTGACTCCGCTGGGGAGCTTGTCTTGCCTTTTCGGTTATTTATTGATTTTTTGCTTTCTTGGTCAGCCTTTTGGGCTGGGTTCTTTTGTTGTTTCTTGCTTCTTGGTTTACCTGGTTATCGTTGGCCTAGTCTTGGATTGCTTATTTTTCATTTTAGCACAGCAAGCTTGACTGGCGCACTTTTTTGCATGACAGTCGTACCAATTGGCGCTAGTTGCCAATTTATCACTCGCGCCAATCCTTAAAATGCGCTAGTTTCAGCCTGACAGTCGCGCCAGGCCTGGGAACTGCTAAAATTTGCTTGATTTTAAGCCCTCTGAGCTTTGTCTTCGTTTTGGATACATTTTCTCGACTGCTTGAGTGCGTTGGAGTCCTGTTCGACTGGTTTTAACCTTCATCCTTTGGTTGTTTGCCATTTTCTATAGATTTCACGTTTTAGCCCTAGGGCATCTAGTGGCTTTGTGTGTCGAGCCTTCCTTAGGATTTTTTGGTCTCTTATTGGTCCAGTTGACTTTCTGATTGCTCCCTTGTACTCGTTTAGTGGTTTTTAATCATTTCATTGTGCTGTTTGAGTGACTTACCCCTTTTTCACTTGAATTCTGCCTTGTTTCACTTTGGGCCTAGATTACATGGCTCATTTGTGTCTTTGGGACTTTTCTTGGTTTTGAAGGTGTCAATTTAGGGATCTGATTGTGATTGCATTGAGTGAAATTTGCTTGTTTTTGCTCTCTTATTATCATTTCTCAAAATTTGTTTAGTGCATCTTTCCCTTAACATTAAAAGAAAAATCTCTTTTTCTTTTCATTAGTTAATGTGAATTAGAGCTTTTTGTTGTTATTTGTGATTAGTGACTTTGAAGCAAAAGATTTTTAATTTCCATTAGATGCATTAGAAATGTCGTTGGTTGTTTTATGATCACTTTGTTTGTGTGAAAGCTCTCAACTCTCTTATAGTTAGCATTCATTGAGTAAAATATATATTGTGGCATATAGCTTACATTTAGGAAATTTTGAGACATTACATACGGTAAGGCCTGAAAACTGAAACATAATCCAAGATCAACTTCAAAATGAACTGAATGAACCTAACAACACATTGAAACATAACGCACACTGTTTAGAGGTCTAGGCTAGATACGTGCTCTGGCATCATTAAACCTAGTCACTTTTGTTTCCACTCAAGGTTGGGTGATTCCTCCTTCTGTGACTCAATAGTGGTCTAGTACGGAATTGTGCTCCCACGTACTGTCGACTATATGGGAAGACCCCACTAGGTTATCATCCTTTATCCATAGGAATCTGTGTCTACCACCTTATGACCCGTAATGCACCGAACACAACATTTGGGAAGATTGATTGTCATACAGAAAGTCCTTGGTTTTCATATGATTTCCAAGGTGTATATGCAGTTTTATGGATTGTTTGGTAAACCTTTTGCCTAGTTCTCCAGAGTAGTCTAGTCCCTAAAAGAAAAGGCTCATTTGAGCACTTGTCACTCCAGGCTCATTAAACATTCGAAGGCGACTAGAGTCATCGTTTTGTCCTTTTCTTGACTCTTTAAAGATAAAAAGGTCAAGTTATGTCCTTGTGTCTTAAAAATTAAATCACCGCGATCACACACCCTGTTAGATTCTATTTGTTGGTCGTTTGATTGCATGTCTTGACTCTTTTTCAGCCCCGTGTGCATTTTTCAGTTTTTATGGCAACTTTTCCAGAGTCCACCAACCCAGGAATCCCCTCTCACAGGAATCCTGGTCATTTTCCTCCTTTTGGGAAAATTGGTGCTCCTTGCATGTCAATGTTGCACCTTCCTAGGTTAACTATTGGGTTGCCTGCTTGGTTGTTCTCAACCTTTGTGGTCCCTAGTGTCTCAATTACTGGTCAATCAGTTCCTCCACCCGAACAACATCATGTTGATTCCACGGTGGACCTCTCCCATTCTTCGCCTGTTTCTACATCCTCGTCTTCTACTCCACCTGGTGAAAGTCTGGATTCAAGTAACCAGGTGGCTAAGAAGAAGAAGAAGAAAACAAACAAGAAGAAGTCTCATAAGCGAGAGGCTAAAAGTATACATATTGTTCTGAGTATAGCTCAGGTCGGAACTCCTTCGACTCCCTCGCAGAAGGTTAAGTTTCCTTGTAAATTGTGCAAGGGAGACCATCTTCTTCATGATTGTCCCAGCATTCCTAGGATCTTAGAAGTATGGTCTCATGATCCGGCTCATCCCTCATCATCCTCTGAAGCTCATGGCGATGCTACCCTATCAACTGGCAATGGTAAGAAGAACGCAAAGATTTTATTCCCCTGTAGGCTATGTGAAGGCAACCATCTCCTTCACCTTTGTCCGCTCATGGATAAAGCTTCCACTGTTTTGGAAAGTTTTACAACGTCTTCACCCCAACTTCCTATTGGTTATCAAAGGCTCTCTTTAGATCCTTTCCCTATCGACAAAGAGATTGACTTATATTATTCTCTTGTCCATCCTCCTCTTTCTGAACCTGGCTTTGCTAAGCCTGTTCCAGACCAACCATTGGTCAGAAAGAGTGTCAACTTGGGTTCACCACCCATCAATCACTCTGTTTCAGAAGCATGTCATGCTCATGTTCTTCTTGTCTCATGAGATTTTCCTGAGTCCAAAAAAAACTCTCCTATCCCAGCTGATCTAGAGGGTCCTTCTTCGGTTCCTGTAGAGCAGGGGGGCAATCATACGATTCCCCCACCAAGTAGTTCAGTCGTTTCCTTCGACTGGAGTCATTTGACTACATTCCACCTTCCATCCCATGTTCCTTTCTAGATTACAGTACATGTCTATGATAAGGCAGTACCTGGCACTGTCTTGGATGAAGGTGCATCTGTCAGTCTCATGCCTTCCACTACTTGGCAGGCTTTGGGCTCCCCACAGCTTGTGTCGGTCACATAGAATCTGTTAGCGTTTGACGGAGGAACCAGTCAACCATTAGGGATCCTTCAGAAGTTCCCTATTACTTTGGGAGGCAAAACCATCTATATAGACGTACTGGTTACCCAAGGTACTTTAGATTTTAGTCTTCTCCTTGGTCGTGACTATGTTTATGCCATGGGGGCCCTTGTCTCTTCACTTTTCTATGTGGTTTGCTTTCCACATGACGGAAGAATCGTGACTATAGATCAATTGTTCTTCTTTAGTCCCCCGATGCCTCCTGTGCAGTTTTCATCCCCTCCTGGTTTTTATCCACCGGTTGTATCTGCCCCACCACAGGTCAAAACGTGGCTACTTATCCTGTGCCTATATCCAGCGATGTTGTCGTCGTGCATAATGTCCTGGGGACATTGGGTCCTGACTTCCAGGATGTTATCCTTCCACCGAGAGTGGCACTCTTGGAAGCAACGACTTCCTGTTCATTATGATGAAGTTCGTTCGGAGCATAGTTCGCTTTCCTATGTCAAGCTCCTTAAAAAATGAAACTAGGTATGGTGGAGCATAGTTCGCTTTCCTATGTCAAGCTCCTTAAAAAATGAAACTAGGTCTGGTCAGAGCATAGTTCACTTTCCTACATCAAGCTCCTTAAAAAATGAAACTAGGTCTGGTGGAGCATAGTTCGCTTTCCTATGTCAAGCTCCTTAAAAAATGAAACTGGGTCTGGTGGAGCATAGTTCGCTTTCCTATGTCAAGCTCCTTAAAAAATGAAACTGGGTCTGGTGGAGCATAGTTCGCTTTCCTATGTCAAGCTCCTTAAAAAATGAAACTGGGTCTGGTGGAGCATAGTTCGCTTTCCTATGTCAAGCTCCTTAAAAAATGAAACTGGGTCTGGTCGGAGCATTGTTCCCTTTCCTATGTCAAGCTCCTTAAAAAATGAAACTAGGGTTATGAGGATAGTTCTTTTACTGTGTCAACCTCATTAAAAAATGAAACAACTCCCTTTCCCAATCAAGTCTTTTGATTAAGATCTCGTAAAATACAAGTCGAGTCTTTCCAAGATCTCGGAAGTGAATCTTCATTCCATCCACTTTGTTGAATGCAATGAAGCTTGGGGTGCATGTACCTCGTTTTGCGTCATTATGCTGGGGGCATGCGGACTTATAACAAGCATAGTTTTTCATTTCAAGCTTGTGTAAACATGAAACCAAATCCAAGCAGAGTTCTCCATGGTTCAAGCTTGTGTAAAAATGAACCCATACCCATTTTACATCTCGTGATGGTTGTCTTTATCCGCTAAATTCTATTAGATGAGCCTTCATTGTTTTCATCCCATCACCACCATCTCTTTGGCCAATCATATGCTTTCACTTGCTTGTTTTCCTTTCCTGGGGGACTGCAGTTAAGAGTGGTTTTGTTAGCCAGCCTCTTGACCATTACATGTTTTGAGAAGTTCCACCATTGCCGGAACCAGTTGCTACCCTTTATACCACTTGTTGAGCCTCAACCTTGCACCTTCCTACACACCCTCTTAACCCTCATACTCCACTCACTTCACTCATCCAGTGGTTGAATCATTGCATTATAGTTTAAAAAGGACTGTTTATATGGTTTTCTAACTATACTGATGTCTGTTGTTTGGTTTAGTCTTTTCTTCATGCAGCTGCGGAAACTTGTCAATTTCCGCAGCCAGCACAGGTTTCCGCAGCCCACACAGATTCCGCAGCCATTTTGTTAAAGGCTGTGCTCTAGGTGTCTTCTGAAGGAATGAGCTATATGGGCAAGCTCCAGATGGCATGTACATGGATCGTGTCCCTTCGAACCGGCCAAATCATCATTTTGAAGCCGCGGTCAACCAAATTCAAAGACGTGGCCAACCAAAGAGTCCAGCGGTGGCACGTTACTGTTAAAGGCACATGAATGATACGTGGCCTAGTTCCCAGCTCACAGAGGCTCCAGCGCACCTGAGGATCGTTCTTGAACAACGAATCTAACAGCCAACCACTCCAGGATTTAAGAAGCATAATGACAGTTACACTAGATCTCGGCTCATGAGATCTACGTGTCTATGGCTTGAAGTTAATAGCCTAAGTAGTTGATTAGTTAACTATAGGACTTTTACATTATAAATAACGCGTTTTCAAATTCTGTAAAGAGACTTTTTGAATACATAGAATTTCTGAACTGTTACGTAATTTCTGCACGCTGCTGGTTATTTTGTCACCCCACTGTTTTAGATGTTGCTGATTTGAATACATGAGTAGACCTTTCTGAGGATAGTCTTGTGATCATTTGATTGGCTGAAGTGGCAGTGGGCCCCTGCATACTGAAGCCCTATAAAGTATTTGTTTAGTTTCATTATGCTTTTGTTTTGTCATTAGTTTTTACATAATATGTTTTGCTTTATGTTTCTGCTGTTCATATCTTTGTCTTTGTAAACTGATCGGTGCTTTTTGCAGGTTCTTTTAGGTAGCCCAGGAAATCTTTTATTTTCTTTAATAACTTTTGGCATATGTGATCATCTTTTCCTTCCTGCTAACCTTTATTTTCTGCAATTTACATTCAGCATTGTCCTTTTCAAATTGTTATTTGTTTATTTGTTTTTCTGCTAAATTAGATATCATACTGCTTCACAATTTTATGATTTCTTTCTGTGGTCAAATGACTATATCAGCAGGAGATCAGAAGATCACTAACTGTAGTGTGATTTAGGTGTCATATTACTTACTCATAGTTGTTTTCCATAAAGTAGGTTGAGCTGAATGGTAAAGAACTAAAAGATTCTAAGTAGTGTGATTAATTTCTTTTTACATTTAGTTATCATATTGCTTGTTATGTTCATGATTACTTCCCCAAGGTAGATTGAGCTGAAGGGTAAAGGATTTGAAGAATTCAAGTGGTGTGATTAGTTTCCTTATGCAATTTACTTTTTTTTTGAACAGTTAAATATCATATTGCTTGTTATGCTCATGATTACTTCCCCAAGGAAGATTGAGCCAAGGGGCAAATGATCTAAAAAGATCAAGTAGTGTGAGTTAGCTGCTTTACTTTAAGTTTGAGTTGTTTTCCAAGTTTTTGCTTTCTTTTCATTTTCAGCAGCAAGGATATTGGGCCATTGCCATTAGTTCGCTTTTTAATGCATTTTGTTTTCTCTTAAGAATTGGTTTCATTTCAGTTACTGTAAAGCTTTCTTTTGAGCATTTTTCAAGTATAGAAATCATCACCATTTACACTCCACACACTTCACACTTCACTTTCATCACCACACATTAAGAAAAGAATAAAATCCAAACAAAAACAAACTAAAAAGCTTAAAACGACAAAAACTTAAGAAAATGGTTATCTAAGTACATATAGTACACCTCACTTCGTCAGTTTACGAACCCCGGGTTGACAATATAAATAGCAATTTAGATCACACTAAATTGACCAAACATTTTTGGCACAGCTGCCGGGGAAGTGAAATTAGGTAGTCAATTTCTAAAAAAAAAAATATAAAAACAAGAAAATTTCAAGAAAGGAAAATTGATAACCTCTCAATGTATTCTCTCCTCTTGCGCCTAGTGTGATCTGGAGGATTAGAAAAGAGAAAGTTATTGTTTTAATAGTTTCTTGAGTATGCTCTCTTCTTGCACCTAGAGTGACCTGGAAGATCAGAAAGAGAATTATTAACCTGACTTGAAGAAAAATAAAAAAATGACATGCATAGAGTAAGAGATTCTAGGGGAAGGTTTTTAGCTAGAGCCAAGAGTTCGATTTTTACAAGTCCATCTACTTCAAGGAATAGGCAAGAGACACCTCCATCATCTCCAACTCACACTCCTAGCTCTAGGATTCCTGAAATTCAAGAGGCAGTAGTTGACTCTCCCACACCATCTATTGAATCCGAATTAGAAAGAGATCCTTTCCTTCCTTCTATAGGAAGACAGATTGTAATTGAAGAAGTAGAATCACCTGAGGAAGAGGGAGAAATTCCTCCTCATTCACCCTTGGTAGA